>WNNJ02002615.1:0-26165 GCA_012934845.2 Pomphorhynchus laevis
ATATAAATAATAAATTATATATAATTAATATATATTATATAAATATAATAAAATATAGTAAATATATATAATATAATAAATAAACATAAACAATCAACTAATAATATTAATAATAATTCTTAACCAATAATTGTACACTATTTATAAATTTATTTGTTATCTGTTTTTTGTATGTAAATATCAATTCTATTCTAACGCTATTTTTATGCTTCGTGATTTACGCTTTTGTCACTTTTTAATGAAACGTTATGCCGGATTGCTTAATGCTAATATTCAGGTTACTTCTTGCCTAATTTTCATATAAAAGGACTTTTAATTTCGTATTGACTTTTATCTATAGATTTTAATTCTAGTAATGTCCGTATTGCAATAATGTAACTTGATTTAGAAACTATTTTGAAATAAAAATGTTGTTTTAAATCTTAACAAACAGCTTGATCGTATTTGATTTAAACATAATATTCCTACTGGTAGATCCACTTGCTTATACCTTTTGCAGCCATGTACACATAACGTAGATCAAGATTTCTTTTCTAAATATTATATTTCGTCTTATAAAGTCTTAATTTTTACTATAGCGTCATCATAAACCAGGTCATCTAATTTCATTTGATGACAAATAGCGAAAAATATAGTTATGTCCTACATCAAGGTTTTGCGATGTGCTAAATATGGCAGCAATGTTTCAATTTTATTCGTTTTACTGCGATCATTAAAATCATTCTTGTGATTTTCGATTGTGTTTTTTACGTTATTGGTGTTTACAATAACAACACTATTTTGCAATCTGATATAGAATTTCATATATTTTTAACAAATTCACAACTCTTAAGTTATCAATTCTGATTGCTATCATAACTTCTGCATTTAAATTTTGCTTAATAATGTATCAATCTAAAGTAGTTGCTTTTATATGCTATTTATTGACAGTCCATGTATACCTACGATCTCTCGCTTGCTTTCTTTGAATTCTTTTGAATAAAATAATCTTATTGTGATACTTTTCGGACAACTAATCGCTCACAAAACGAAGCGTCTCGTAAGATCGATATCAATATATTTTTAGTATCGAAATAATTTGTACATACACGATTTTTGTAATGCTAATTGAAAAAATTGGCATGCCTAATTTATTTATTATTAATTAAATAAATTATTATTTAATTATTTAAATAATTATTAGTTATTATATTATCTATTTAATTTAAGCATTATTTTATTAAATTATTTTAATAACAAAGTAATTATAAAAATAATTTTTAATTATTAATTATTATTGATAATTAAATTATTAATTATTAATAAATTATTTAAATAATGTTTGTGTAATTAAATTATAGAAGTATAATTAACTTAGTAATTGTTCTGTATTCATTTGCTAAACCATTACAATTGGTTATTCCCGTAAATCGTAGAAGTATCATGTTCGTATAAATGGTGGCAAACAAAAGATATGCATCAATGCGTGTATAGCGTGTTCATCAAGTAGAAAACGAAAGGTCAAAGATAGCAAGAGCATCTTATCTTTCTTTTTATACGAAATTCATGCAGTATTCAAATCAACATATAGTGTTTTACAAGCGAGCATACGTATATCTAATGCAAAATAAAAAAAAGGTTTATATTCACAAAATTACCGGAGCTACTAAATCATCTGATTTGTAGTTTCGATCGATTTTAGGGTGTCAAAAATAAAAAGTTGTAACTTTCAAACTACCGATTAACATCCATGTGAGTATGTCATTTCTGTATAGATGATTTTGTAAATTTAGCAGCTTATTATGATAAAATTATAATTAAACTGAAAATGTACAACATTTTGAAACAAATGAAAATAGCAGTTTTTACAATATAACTTCAATCGCTTTATGGTAAACCCAATTACTTATAAATTTTAAGAATTGCAATATTTAAGCATTGCTTAAATGATTGAATTTTAAAGTAATTGGGTTTGCCAGGAATCGGTTAGATAATGTAAAAGTTTCTAAACTTTCAATTTGTACACATTCTCATATTTCTTGTTAGATTACCCGGACGCTGATCAAATTGTAAATCCAACGTTTTTATCCAGAAGGCTTATCAAATTAAGGAGAATTTTGCTTCAAATGACGATCAAATGCCATGAGGTTAGTCTTGTTTCATATTATTATTGTCTAATTAAAATAATTGCTTTAGAAATTTTTGCAGACATTACCTGTTCCCATAAAAATTGAGAGTTCTCGTGTACGTCGATGGCACCCAAAGTTTGATTTAGAGTTGTCTACTGATGATATCAGAGCTGCTTCTTTGCCAGAAATTAATGAAAACGTTTTGAACAAGCCTGTAAATGGTCAAATGCTCTTGGAAATTGGAAAGACTATTAGATCGCAACGGATGAAAAGAGTACTGGAAAAGATAGCTTCGAAACGGAAACATGAAACACTTCGAAAACTTTCGAAATTTAGTTCAATTGATACTTCCGAATCAGGTGCGATTGCTAAGAGCATTTCTCCTGAAAGATCACCCGACAATAAAAAGCGAAGCTGTATTGATTTGAAAGTTAACAAATCTACACATCTAATTGATCACCACAGTGTAAGCGTAGAGGACTTGAACACTGTATGTAAAGTTACTGATCCAGTATTAGATAATTGTGTGTGTGAGAATGTACTGCTTAACGATTTCGATCGAACTAAAGTGCATGTGAATCCCCATTCTTCTAATAAGCAATCAATCATCGACGCCCGAAAGGCTATAACGGAATCTAGCAAAATTAAAGGATTATCGGACCAACTACTTTTAAAGGTAAATTAAACAATTCATTTATCTTAAAGGTGATTAAGCATTTTGCGCTTTTATATTCGGTAACTGTGGGTAACTTGCGACGCCTATGACATTGCAGTTGCATCTTCTCACATTCGTTTGATGATTTGAAATACATTTTCTACTAATTTTGTTTTTTAAAAAACAAAATTGATTATAACGTATTTTAAACAATACGTTATAGTTTCATTCTAAAGATTAGATTGTTTTTTTAATAAATAAAAAAACAATGTGTTTAATTTTTTAATTGTTTTTCATGCAATTAAATTGTGATTTTAATGTCAAATATTTCTGTATTTATTTTAAAATGTCATGTTTGTCGTATTTTATTCTATCTGTTCAATTAATGTAATTAAAGTTGCATTTTCCTGGATATTTAATATAAATCATTTATAATTTAATCACGTCGCGTTAAAGACGAGTTGTTAATTGCAAATTCCGAAATATTCAGCGTGCAACTCGGGCAACGGTAAGTGAATTATCTATCAGACTAAAATTTAGAAAATTTTGATACATAATCTTCATTGGTATTCAATTATAATCCAACAATACCATAGAATAATTGGCTTTGACGATAAAATTATGATCTATTTATAATTGTTTTTTATTTAAAATAGTATAAATACATATACTCAGTTATCTTATTAGATTTGTTTATTATCTTACCTAATAGAGTAGTTATATGTCGATTATTTCTTTATTCTAATACATCGTATGTTATTTATTAGTCAAATCATAAAAATTGTTTTTTTTTATTTTAAATTTTAATTATAAATTCTAACGTTATATAAATATAAATTGTTTAAAATCTTATATAATTATTTTTTATTTATAATTATTTTTTTATTTATATTATGGTATTAACTTGTGGAATTGTTTTCCCGGTAATATAACCTCTGTCATAAATACTGCATTATTGATAAGACAATTATTTTCTGCTAATTTTCAATCTGTTTGATAAATTATTATTTTTTCTTATAATGAAGAATTATAAATTATCAAAATATTATTAAAATATAAAATATTTTATTATATGATATCAAATATTTATAAACAAATTATTGAAAACTACTGTTGACGTTATATTAATAAGAAAGAATTCCAATACGACTTTTTTTAATTAACACGAACAGAAAAGTTAAAACCTGCATGCTTTTTTACACCCTTTGTCGGCAAGTTTAACCCCGAATGCGCCTACCACAGACGCCTAGCTCAAATGAATCGTTTCGACCTTAGTCTACTCATCACTACAGTTGTGTAGCTACAGGGCCACTGATGAGACCACCATGTAGTGATGAGATTAATAAAATATTTAATCATATATTTATAATAATATAAATGTAATAAATAGTTTTAATTAAACAGTAATATGACTAATCAAATATTTATAATGTCAAATATTAATCAAATTATTATTAATTAATAATAATTTGATTAATATTTGATTGATAAGAATTTATTATTTAATATCAATTTGGACATTAAATAATTTTTATTTTCTAAAACGTCTAATGCTTCTGATTTGATATGATGTAAAAAATAACTTGCTTTTATTTTAAAGATAACTCTTTTAATTAAGATTGGTAGGGAAATCGTTTTTTTTTCCAAGAACGCTAAATGTTTTTTAAATGAAAATTAATTTTATCATAACTCTCTGCTATTGATTTTTATATGTATAAACGCATATTAAATCAATAATATTGTAGCAAGATTATTCGATTGACTGTTTACAACTTTTTTATGCTTACTCTTCAAGAAGAGACTCAATCGAAGCATGTAAATGTGAAACAGCTGTAAATGATGCTGATTTCTCATAAATTGAAAAAATATAATATTTTTTTATTTTTTATATTTACGTATTGATGTTGAGATAATCATCAATACGTATGTACATCGTTTATGTATATACATTCTCGTGTTTTATTTTTAATCCTGTATTTTATGTATGTGCAGATTCGACAAAGAGAGGAGAAAAATAAAATAGAAACGCTGATCACATCTGCACCCGAATTCGCGGAAGAGCAAAAAATATCGGAAGTTCCGAAATTTGTAAGAACTGTGCGAAATTATTTTCTAACTGAACAAAGGGTCGCGATTCCGGAAAATAAGGTTCGATGTAAAGTAATGGAGTCTCTGCGAGACATTACTTCAGGTAATAAGTTGATATTTTACCCAGAAGAATATTTGATTAACTTAAATATTTTAAATTACCAAAACAATAAGGTACATTGAGAAAGAGATTTAACCAAAATAAACGCGTTATTTCTCGAATCAGTGTGTGTTCGATACGAGTAAACCAGTTATAATTATTTTTGTTCAGGACATCAAAATCTAAGAAGACCTAACCATTTTATGGCGAAGTCTTTTAAAGTCATTATTGCTTTAACATGTTGTCCGATCTGTTTATTAAAAAAATGGAAAGGTTCTAAACAGAAAGTTTCATTATCTTCTATATGCGGAAGAACGACGTGCTTAGAATATGTTTATCAGCATATTTTTATGAATATTTAGGCATAAAAAGAGATTGAACGAGCTGATTATAAAATAGAATTGGTTTGTATTTCGTCAACTATTGTGGATATCTGATGATGTCGATATTAGTCGACGAGATATTAATCATTTTTTAAATTTTGAAATCCAGTGATTTCATAATATTCAGAATAGTAAATATCAGATGAACATATTTTTAGCGAGTATTATCCTACTCATCTTTACATTCTATAAAAGATCTCCCAAGTTTGTCAGGTGTATGTTGTACACAAAATAGTGCACAAAGGTGTATAACAAATGTCAGAAATACGAAAACTACGTATTATTGATACGACTATTTTTCTGCTAGCAACAAAAGATATAGGTAGAGGTCAACAAAGACCTCTAGATATAGAGGTCCTCATGATGACCTCTATATCTTATTCTTATGCATTGTATTTTACATATTTCATCCTCGTTATGAAGTCTATTCCTTATTCGAATACATCGTATATACATATAATTAAAATAAGATACTTGATAATTTAATTTCATCGGAGAAAATAAGTCATTAGCAGTATTTGGCCCCGCTTCTATGCTTGGTCGAGGAATATGAGTTTAAACCTGATAACATAACAGTTCCTCCTGATGACCTATAATCCTTATATGAATACATCGTTTGTTATTTATTAGTCAATTCATAAAAATTTGTTTTTATTTTAAATTATAATTATAAATTCTATCATTATATAAATATAAATTATATAAAATCGTATATAATTATTTATTGTCTATAATAATATCAGTGAATAATAAATCAGATAAGATTATTTATTTTATTTTATTTCCTTCTCTCATAGATTTTATTTGATATTTGATTTTACTAAAAACGAAAAGTTTTCCTTTATCTTTTAACACCTCATATATCTATTACATTATCGAAATTTTATAAATTCTATATGATAGCATTTCTATTTACAAAATCAATGTTAATGTCCATTTTTTACTTTCGATCTTGTTTTATTTACATAAGTGCTGCAGTAAATCAACTCTTTTTGTTTTCTATAAAACGTTTGTCGAAAATTGAATTTTATAATTTTATGTTTATTATACAATAAATTAATTTGCAATGAAAATCGTGCAATTTCATTTATATATCTATAATATAAATATATGTTTTAATTTGTGTATTTTTACAATTATATACTCGTTTTTCCATAGATAAATAATAACCTATAATTCTTATATTTTATTATATTTTATATAAAAGGGATTTATTTTTACGTGGCAAATGCGTGCCAGCTCACGCTTACATAACCACAACAACAAAAAATCTAAATCGTGTGTAAAGAAGGTGGGAACGGAAGCGGTATTTGAATGCTATAAAGGAGGGAGCGCGGAGAACGTCGAGAGGCAGCTGATTCCAGTGAGTGGGCCCGCGATGAGGAAGGATCGTAGACGGGAGTTGTTGGATCAATTAGAAACGTGGAGGGGACCATGATGAATTAAAACAGACGCAAAAGGAACGGTCGGATAGATATGAGGCAAACCATATGCTACGGAGGAGGAAGAAAAGCCGTAATCATAACGAAGGCGATAAAGGAGGACGGAGTGGTCGACAATGTCGAATGCGGATGAGAAGTCGAGGGAGATGAGAACACTATATAGAGCCTTGTCCCGAGAAATGAGTAGGTCGTTGTAAACTTTCATGCAGGCGATTTCTGAAGAGTAATTATAGCGGAAAGCGAATTGGAAAGGAGGGTACAGATTGGATGAGGAGAGATAAGCGTTGATTTGTATTAAGATGAGGCGTTCTAACAGCTTAGAAAGAGTAGGAGTAGTGAAATGGTGCGATAGCTAGAAAGAAGGGAGGGGTCGATCGATTGTTTTTTGATGGGACGAACGATTGCGGATTTCCAGTGCAAGGGAAGATACGACTGCGGATGGATAAGTTAAACAAGGTGGTGAGGAAAGGGTATATCGACGAGTATATGGATTTTAGTATGTGAGTAGACAGGGGATCGGCAGATTAGGTTTTGTTGGCTAAGGACATGAGGACAGATGAGACTTTGGCAGGTGAGACAGGGAGAAGATGAAAGAGTTCCGGGAGGATGATGCGAGCCGAGTAGCAGTTAGATTGAATAGATACGGGGTTGTGAGAGAGCAACGTGGATACTTTGGTCTAGAGAAATGACGAATAATCGTGGGGATTGATGTTGCAAGGCGAAGAGGAGTGAGCGCGGATTGAGTAAAAAGTATGCCAGAGAGTCTTAGAGTTCAATGAAGTGATGATTTTATGAAATTAATTATTTTATGTAATTAATGTACTATGAAATTATTATTCATTATTGTTTTGGTAAGTTATAAAGAAAATTTGTTTTCAAATTATACAATTAGTCATAAAATTAATAAAAGTTATATGCATACGCACAGTTTACTGATAAATAGATTAATAGAATAATGTGAATAATAGATTGAGCAAATAGATTTTAAATGGTACGTATGTTTTGATAAACATAACTCAAATATCTAGGGAAATATAAACCGTATTTTAAATTGATAGGATTTAAATTGATTTAAATTGATTTTAAATTAAACATAAAACAGATGTAATTAGTTATTGAAGTTATATTAATAAACATCTTATTTTTAAAATAGAAATTTACGACATGTGCTTGGAAACAGCTTTGCGAGAGTATTCGTCTTGGATATCAAGAATTCCGATACGCGGGATTGACTATCTTAAAGTGCGACGTAATGTTGACGTTAACAAACTGTTGTCAAATTTGGAGAAATCTTGAATCATTGGGAGCGTGGACTATTTTTATTCAAATATATATCTGTATATTTACTGTTGTTTGTGTTGAATTTTATTGCATAATGACCATTATTGTCTATGTAAAGTATGTTGATGTTTTGTTATTTAATGTTTAAGTATATTTTGTACTAATATTTTAAATTAAAATTATTTTAAATTTATATATCACTTTGTTTTAACTTCTAATTTGAGTAATTCAATGGTACTTTGGAAGTAGAATTCAACATATGCATTTTATCAATTGCAATTTGAGGAATTCTGCATAATCAATACATAATGTCATTCAATTTTACATTCTTTTTATCCCTATTATTCAATGACAACTGCCAACAAACTAGATATTTTATGAAATATCAGAATATAGGGCAGAAACTAATATAAAAATCCAATATAAAAACCCTGCTGCAGAGAATGAGCGTTGCCATCCAATGCGGTAACGCTAGTTGCGTTTTAGGAACGGTTGAGGAAACGAGCGACCGGCAAGACTTGGGCATAATTTATTATTTGCAATTTACGTTTTCTTTCTTGTGTATGAAAACCAAACATTAAAACTTAACTTTTACATTTTCTGAATTATAAAAATATTTTATAAAATGAAAAAATTCCATTTTTTATTAAAAGTCAAATTTTTTTGAAAATTATTTTTAAATAAAAATTAAATAAAATAAAAATTATTTTTTATTTTTTGACTGTGCATAAATTAATCTTTTTAATTTTTAAGTTTTGAAATCCTTGAAAAAGCTTGAAAAATAAAACTAATACAATCTTTTATACTGATGTATGCTAGATCAATTCAAATATCGGATATCATTTCATTTAAATATAAGCTAAATGAAATGAATCATTAAATTAAATCTAATTTCTATTCAATTTAAATTAATTGAAATCATTTTACGAGAAGACATTCACAATAGCCTAAGATATGAGTCAATAGAATTTCATTTTATTCCCCAACGTAATTTCCAATTTTATCAAAATTCATTATTTCTTTACTGCAATGAAATATGAACGCGTTTTTAAACCTAAACTAACATGAACAGAAATAAATTGCCCGAGATTAAGTAATTTTTAATTAGTGAGCTTATAATCGAGATGATGATGTATGCAGTCTAGAATATACAGTATAATTGAATGTATGGATTGCACTAGTCGCTGTATTTTGTAACATTTAGACCAAATATTAGGATGTAGAAGAAATGCAATGAATATGATAAAGGTGAATCCATTCTTTTTATACTCAGGTGTCAAAAAATGCAAAAACTAATATTACAGTTTTATTTTGTTTTATTTAGATAGTGAATTGTGACCTCTATCTAAAGTAGGATCGGAGTGTATTTGATTTTTAATATTCAAGTGTACTGATGTGAAGTTGAAGTTTTAATGCTCTCGGTAAAGCAAATTAAAAACTTTTGATGTATAAACTACAATTTTTGATGTTTGAATTTGTGTTGATGTATAAGCTTACTCTAAACCTAAGTCGATGTATGCACACACTCTTGTTCGTGTGGGTAAACAAGATAGTTTAGTAATTGCAGTAAAATATGGATTGTTACGTTGTATTATACGCTATATAAATATCTAAATACTTTATTCAATAGTGTTTTGTTTTTATTATACTAAAACGGTTCAATCTTTTACTGAATATCCCGGTCTAAATAACATATGCTTGAAATTTAAGATTAACTTATTTTGTATTACTACAAATGTCGACCGTTTAGCATTTACTTGAAAACTATTTTTAAATAAAAATTAAATTAAATAAAAATTATTTTTTATTTTCCAAAATGCTCATCCAGATTTTTACTATAAACATATAAAATATACGTAGTTGTTACTAATAAGTAAACGGGTCAAACCGACATAACTGGGTATTGGAAACCATAATTAAATGTATGGATTGCGTTTTACGGTATATTTTATAACATTTAGGCCAAATGTTATGCTGTAGAGGTAAGCGATCTTGATGAAATGTAACGAATATGAAAAGGGTGATATAATATTTATATAATAAAATATATGTATATACATATAAAATAATATTATTTTGTGTTTATTTGCAGACACATTTAGGCTAAATGTTATGTTGTATAGGTAAGCGATTTTGATGAAATGTAACGAATATGAAAAGGGTGATATAATATTTATATAATATGATATATGTATATACATATTAATATATACTATTATATACTCTTATAAAGTGCGAATATAAATTTGCAAATTTGCATTCCAATAATATTGTAAATAAATGTTCTAGCTTATTATAAAAACAATGCATCGAACAGCAATTAAATTTAAAAACACCGTATTCAGTTTCTAATTAGGTTATTTATCGAATGTTGATATTTTGTTAATCCACATTACAACTAGTTCAATTAGTAACATCGGTAAATATATCAATCCAAAGGATATCCAATTTATCGTTAAGCAACAAGCTAGAGCTTGGCACTTGACAGAGAGCAGTAACGCGATAGTATGCAAACAAGTTGCTAAATGGATAGTGTACGTTTTTCATTTAAACGCCAATTAAAAGCAAACCTGCAATGTTCACAGCTGGATTATATAGGTTACGAAAAGTAAACAGAATTGTCATAGTTAAGATTACGATTATGATCGACATTATGCTGGATGCGATCGACCTTAAGTGAACCGGAGTATATAATATTTTAATATTTTAATATTATATATAATGTAATATTTATTAAATAGTATTAATAAATAATTTTAAATATTATAATAAAGAAAGAAATTATATATTTTTTAATAAAAATATATTTTCATAATGAAGATGTGAATTCCTGGATATCATCATGATAATTAAATAAATGAAAGTAATATTTTTTCGTATAATATCTATTATGAAGCAAATAATAATGTATAATAAATATTAATAACGTATAATGTATATATCATGTAAATATTATATAATGTAAATATTAATAATGTATAATAATATACTATTATAATAATATATTACGCATTAAGTTTCTTGTTTAGTATTTTCAAGATTACTTTCCTGACGAAAATCGGAAACGATAAATATATTGTAAATGTTTCTCTTTCACATTATTTTAAATAATGGTGGTGGTGCGAAATAAAAATAAAAATGTAAACTCACTTACATGCAAATTAATAACTAAAACCAAGCGTTAAATACAAAAATTACAGAAAAATATCTAACGCAGCACTTGACCTGGATAAATATTATGTGGATACAGAATATATTCACACTTTCATATTTTAAAGTATTTTTGACTTGCATTTTAAGCGAAACCAAAAATTAACGCCTAAATAATAAGTCATTTGACTCAAACACAGATTACAGCTATCGATAATATGCAAGTAAATATCAATGATAATAAATTAATTATAATTGATAACTTAAGCTATTAATCGATTCAATATTTTTAAATTAAAAGTTTAAAATTTTGTGGCTGTTACTTAAAAGTATGGCTGTTACGTTTTTTCATGTGAAATAGTTCACAAAGTCTTGTACATTTTGTTAAACTTCGATGTTTGGTATGCATTTACTCAAGGTAAATGCATTTTTTTGCATTATATCTTTTAAAAATAATATATTCACATATCTTACATATGTTCCATAACAATATATTCGCATATCTCACCATTTACATCCGCATACAACTCCACCTTCTCGTAACTTTTCTTATTATCGCTGTCGGCTCCCCATCGTTCATCAACATTCCTTTCTTAGACGACACTCGCCCCACCTCGCTATCACTGCGCTCCCGTCATACCCTCTTACTCCACGTTTCCAATTACTCCAACAACTACGGTCTCCGATCCTTCCTCGTCTCCGCTTCACTCGCCTAGAATCAACTCCCTCTCAACGTCCGCCACGCTCATTCCTTTATCACATTCAAACACCTCCTCCGTTCACACGTATAAGTGTGCGCCGCCACGCAATTGCCACGTAAAAATAATTTTTTTAATATATTTTATGATGTTTATATTAAGGGATATATTTATTATGTAAAGATATATTTATTATGGAATTTGGTGGACGCATGACGCATGAAAATCGACCATAAAATCGACCAATTCCCACTCACTTGCTTAAAAATATCTGCTCCTCTATCTTACTCTTCCTAACCACATTGTTCAACTCGTCCATCCGTAGCCGTACATTTCCTTCCATCTGGAAATGCGCCACTGTTCGTCCTCTTATCAAAAAGCAATATCTCGACTCCTCACTACCATATTCGTACAGTCCAATCTCACTTCTCCTAACCTTCTCTAAACTCCTTGAGCGTCTTGTTCTCAAGCAAGTTAATACATATCTCTTTTCCTCTAACTTATTTCCTCCCTTCCAAGCCGCTTTTCGCTCTAATTACTCTACCGAAATTGCATGTCTTAAAGTTTATAACGACTTACTCATATCGCGCGATCATAAATTATGTAGTGTCATAGTTTCTCTTGATCTATCGTCTGCTTTTGGCATCGTCGATCACTCGATTCTTCTCCATCGCCTTCGTCATGATTATGGCTTCTCTTTACCCACTGTATCATGGTTTTCTTCATATCTATCAAACCGTACATTTCGCGTCTATTCTAACTCTTCTCTCTCCCATCCTTCGTCCATTCCGTCCGGTGTTCACAAGGCTCCGTATTAGGCCCTATGCTTTTCTCTATTCTTCTTGGTGATTTATCTTCGATTTCTCATAAATTTAACTTCCATGTTATGCAATATGCTGATGACATTCTCATCTATGCTCATGCACCTGTTTATCGTATTCACGATCTTAGTGTTTCTGTTTCCGACTGTCTTGTCTCAATTTCCAATCATCTTTCTTCCCTTCGCCTTTCTCTGAATCCTGATAAATCCAAAATTATTTGGATCCTACCTCAACGCCTCGGCTTCGAACCTCTCTCCGTATCATGAAATTCTACAATTATTCCTATCGTTGATAATCTCGTTTTCCTAGGCTTCCATTTTGACAATCGACTTTCACTTAAACCTTTCGTTAGAGATAAAGTACGCTCATCTACCTTGATACTCCGCAACCTCCGTCAAGTTCGTAGATTGATCGATTTCCCTTCTTGTATGACTCTAATATCTTCTCTCCTTTTTTCTAGACTCGATTATTGTCTTAGTCTATTTTCCAACTCACCTAAATCCACTCTTCTTCCCCTACAACGCATCGTCAACGCAGCCGTCCGAATTATCCTCCGTCTTCGTCGTTTTGATCATACATCCTACCATCTTGCTTCTCTCGATTTGCCTACAATTTATTGTCGCGTTCAAATTCGTCTTCTTATCGTTGCTTTCCGCCTTGTAACTCTTTATACCCCTTCATTTCTCCATATTCCTTTTCTTGATAATTCTCGTCCTGTTTACTGTTCCTTGCGTTCCTGTAATTCCCTTCTTTTACATGTCCCAAACTACTCTACCTCCTTTGGACTTCGCTCCTTCATTGTGGCTACTCCTCTATCGTGGAACCATCTGCCCATTCATATACGCCAATCAACTTCCCTGCAGTGCTTCAAACGACAAATCCGATCCCATTTAAACAATTTATCTGCTTGACTTTTTCATTTTTGTTTGTTGACTTGTAAGCGTACAGCTTGTACGCATTTGCCACATTAAATAAATTTGTATTATTATAAGGAGTCGATACTTCGCTGATATTACTGATGATACTAATTTTTCTTGGTAATAAGAGTGACTTATAACTGCGGTCTCACCCTTCATTTAGACAAGAGCTTCTCAAAAAATGGGTCGACACCTCAATTGCGCTCGTCAGATATAACAGTGGGGTCGCAAGATATTAAAAGAAATTAATACTAAATTTATATTTTTGCATATGATAATGATAAGACTGCAATCAAAATCTACTAATATGGTCATGACATCAATTCAGTCAGTTTTAATACTATTGTCTTATTTAATTATTATTATTTTCTGGTAGAAGTTACTTTATATATTATTGGAATGTATCTATCACTAATAACTGTTCAAAAAGACTTTAAAATTCAAAAACATGTCATATTTTTATTTTTTAAATAGCGCTTATGTATACATTTTTAATATATTTACATTTATATATACATTTATATTCACATATATACATTTATACTTTAATATTCTATACATTTATAAAATATATATTTTTAATCATAATCACTATATTCTTTCTAAATTATTTCGTATTCTCAAAAATAAAAACTACCCCAATAAATCAAATTTTAACAATTAAATAAAGAAATTACCCCAATAAATGGATAATATAATTAAATAATAAAATTATCCAAATTTTTATTATCCATCTATTACCCTAATAAATAGATTATAAAAATAAATTCTAATAAAAATGATTAAGAGGAGAAGACAGAAAATTTAGAAGATTCGATCATGAGTGTGGAGAATAAATTGAATAAAAGAACATCTGAATTGGGTAAGAATGGAACTACAAAAGGAGAAGAAAATATTTAAAATATATTTAAAATATCACTTTGGTGGTGGATAATGAAGACAAACCATTATGCATTATATGTTTGAATAAACTATAAATGAAAGCATTAAAATGAATATCAAACTCCATGCATTTGAACAAAATATTTAATTATGGTCAAAAATATTATTCAGAGAACAACAGAACTATTCTCCCGTCAGAATAGATATCTTACAAGCGATTATCTCTTTCAAGTATAGAAAGGTATGTTTTGCTCGAACATTTGGACGAATCCATAATGTTAAAAAAAATCGAATTTGAATGAGTCTCGCAAATATGATTGAATAATAATGCCTTTTGCCACTTTCTTAAAATACGATCACCTTTCGTTGGAAGCACAGGAAGGAATTATTGATATAAGATCAGATAATTTATTTGAAGCAAAATATAAGGAAAACTTCCTGTCCGAATGGTGGATAGGAAAACTACCAGAATATCCATCGATTGCAAAAAAGACTGATGCCGTTTAAAATACAACATATCTATATGAAACAGCTGTTTCTCTTTTGGTAATAAAAAAATAAATACAGTTCATGTATTTCGATTTAAACTTTGAAAGATTCTCTGAGGATTGACATTTCTGATATTGAGCCTGATATTGATTTTCTGTGCCGATATAATGCAATCACAACCTTCTTATTAAATAATTATTAAAATTTTTGAACTTTGTTTTTATAATTAAAATAAATTTTTGATTATATAAAAATTTTATAATAAGTCGAACTTAAAGGCCATTAGTTTACTTCTACAGCGGTCGCGATTTTCTGAGACATGTAAGTTGAGGGTCGTAGCGTAAGAAGTTTGGGAATCCCTGATTTAGGCACTTGGCTCAAGAAAGTATCGGTTTCGGCAACTTATTTCATATATTATCGCGTCTTAGTATCTCTCAAGTATTTCTAAGAAACTATTAAATTTCATTGCAATATTTAGTTTTGATTTCATGCTATTATTTGGGATCAGTCGGGAAACAAATTGTGATATTATCGTAAAACAAAACTGATAACATTTGCATGTATTTTAGAATTTTAAATAAAGCCTCTATCTTTCGGTTACTACAATTTTATTCTCAAATTGTACAGTATGGAATTTCTCTTCAACCCTAATATTATAAAGCTATTATCTGATTACCCATATTCATAACGAGAATAGTAACACTGGCATTATCGATTCGATACATTTTGTACTCGCATGAAATTAAATGTTGATAAAGATAAACTCGATGTTTTAAAAATTTCCGTATCAGCCCAATTGTTCGGCAAAATTGAGGAATGCAATTGTTCAGCACATTCGATTCTGCCATAGAAGCACTTACGAATACGTTCGTGAAGCCAGTTAACGGCGTGTATATACGCGCCTTCTTTGTACATTAAAACAGTAACATGATCAGAACGTGGCACAGTATATCGAAAATCTGTAGACCCTTGCAGTCAGTGCCCATTTAAATATGTGACAGCGTCCGAGCTGCGCGATATATTAATATGCGACTGATTCATCGCTGGTATGCATTCAAACGAAATTCGGCAGTGTATACTCGAAACCGAAGGAATTGAAAGGCAAAAATCATTATAGATCTCAATAGCTATATACGTCCAAGCTCAAGTGATTACCCCCTAATATCAGTTAGATTTTCAAGTGAATTCCGGTTCGAACAATGTGATGAGAACGTTTTGGCCGTAATTCGTTCCAAATACAGAAGCCAGTGTTTTTTTGTGGAGGTAACAAACATCAACGTCATAAATGCCCTGCTCGTAATGTCGAATGAACATTTTGTTATAAACGTGGTAATTATATAAAAGTTTGCTAACAAACGCCAACGAAACGATCAAAAATATTCGTACCGAAGAACGCGACTAAATTCGTCTGATACCGAATCTGTAAACTGTAGTTATATCCTAAATGCGTTCAAACTACAACTATACTAAAAGTTGAACAGTCCAATAATGGACGTTACGGCACGTGAACATACGGTTAAAGCGTTACTTGATACAGGTAATTCATCAAATTTTATAGATCCGAAAACAGTTCGCAAATTATCGATGAATCCCGAACCATGTTTAGTTAAAATCTCTATGGCCAATTATTCCCATAGTTTTATTTGCAGTGAACATTGCTCGTTCACATTCCTGTATCGTGATCATAAGTACGAAGACGTCCCATTCTGATTATGCCAAAGTTGTGTTGTCCCATCATCATTTGTGGAGAAACTCAACAACAACACAATCTCAATCTTGAGAAATTTCAGCAAACTGCTTCTAAAGACAACATCACTCTTAATATAAACAAGTGTATGCTGAATAAAACAGTCATCAATATTAAAAAAAAAGATTTATTTTAACGTGGCAAATGCGTGCCAGCGCACGCTTACATGACCACAACAAAAACAAAACTGTGAATCAGGCGTCGAGAAGGTGTGAACGGAGGAGGTGTTTGAATGTGATAAAAGAGGGAGCGCGGCGGACGTCGAGAGGGAGTTGATTCCAGGCGAGTGAGGCGGCGACGAAGGATCGGAGACCGTAGTTGTTGGAGTAATTAGGAACGTGGAGTAAGAGGGTATGACAGGAACGAAGCGATAGCGAGGTGGGGCTATCGCTTCGTTTGAGGATATCAAATTGTAAATGGAATAAAGTGTCCTGGGCCAACTCTTGTAAAGGATCTATATGATCTAAAATTCACTTGCAACTAAAAACAATTACGACGTACACTCGGTTTATTCTCGTTCTATTTGAAATGGATACGTGATTACTCCTAACTTGTTCAATCTTTAGCTAATGTAAAAAATTGTCCACTACCTAAAGAATCCTTTCATGCTTTTGAGCTTATTCGTAAAAAATTGCAACAGCCACATTATGTCCAATTGATTTTTCATCGCCATTTACAGTCGAAACATATGCATCTGATCAGGTTATTGACCCTGAATTCTCTTGAAAAACGCGCCATCAATTTTACGTCGATAGAAAAAGATGTTCTTGCTATTGTAGAGTGTGTTCGTCACTGAAGACATTATTTGTCGGGACGGACCTTTAACTACTAACTGACCAACGGTCTGTCTCTTTCATTTTCAATCGTATCCATAAGAATAAAATCAAAAACGAAAAAGTTCAACGATGGTGTCTCAATCTTTCAGAATTTAGGCTTAACATATCCTATAAACCCGGAGGATTTACTGGAGCCGCAGATTATATGTCCAGAGACGTTCTCTCATATTCAAATGGATATTTCAATCAATAGAAAAACATTGTTTTTTTTAAAAAAAGAGATCCATGACCAATTAATATCCAGGAGTTCATTGTCAAAACCTCGCTTGTTAAAGCTCCTAAGACTACTCTCATAAAAGCATCGGAACCACTCGAGCGATTATCACTCGACTTCATGGGGCCTTTTCTTTCAAACTCGAGCAAGAAATACTTATTATCGGTAGTCGATGAATACTCCAGGTTTCCTTTTGCATTGGCTTATGCAGATATTTCTTGAAAAATCTGGTGTCGATATTTATCCAACTTAAAAGTATCCATACCGATCGTGGAACATCATTTATGTCAAAATAGCTTATTGATTATTTGAACAGTATTGATACATTTGTAAGTCACCTATCACCATACAATCAGGCAAGCAACGGTCAAATAGAGCGTTATAATGGAATAATTTGAAATACCATAAGGTTACGTCTCAAGGACAAAAATCAACCCATGGTTGAATGAGAAAGAGTACTAGCTGAGTTCCTTCAAGCGATTCATGGACTAATATGCACGGCCACAGTATTAACTCCGCACGACCATTTATTTCAAATCAACCGACGGCCTGTATTGAAATTTAATTTGCCTAATTGAATGATGAGACAAGGTTCAGTTTAGGTTCGTAACCTTTATCACACTTGTAAATACAACGATCATTTAGTCAAGGCAACATTAATCCACGTAAATCCGCATAATGCCCAAACCATGTATCAATATGGACTCGAAGTAAATATATCAACACGATACCTGTCACGGTATCCAAAAGAAAATCAAACTGATATGACTGGGTATGATCGTAGCGAAAACAAAGATGGATCTCTCTTGAAAACAATAGACCGTGACGATTGTAATAATATTAATGAATTACAGAAGCCAAACGAAACTTATCCTTATGATTTGCAGCAATCAGCAGATAGCAATTTTTCTCGAAATAAGACGCATCCTGATTTAACAGATATCGAAGTATTATGTTCACACGAGATGACGATAAATCAAAAGATCCGGAACCCCGAGAATCCAGTAGAGTTAAAAGAAGACCCGCTTATTTGAAAGAATATCACTTGGGATGTATGTGATATTATCGTAAAACAAAACTGATAACATTTGCATGTATTTTAGATTTGTGAATAAAAGCCTCTATATTCCGGTTACTACACAAATCTCAGTGATTAAACTGAGATTAATCCTATTCTAATGGGATTAATAATTTCGTATCTCTGGACACAAATGAATTGAATGAAAAAATAATTATTAGATATCGTTATAATTTTGTCTAAAAAATGTTATATTTCTTTTTGTAACAAGAATTAATAATAGAAACACTCAGCTGTCTAATTTATTTACACTATTGGATATTCATTTACTTATAAAAGTATTTTTTGCTTTGAAATCACAAAAGGAATTGCTGAGCCCTGCTTTGTATTTTCCATCAATGAATGACCACAAATTGGATAAAATGAAACATGATTTAATAATCCTTATAATTTGTAAAATATGTTGATATAAAGTATAGTGGACGTCATACGTCATGATTTGATAAGTGTTGGACTGGAAACCAAAGACGCCCTTGATAGAGCCAAGTGGATGCAACTCTCAAAAGCAGCGGACCCCGTCCCTACACGGGAAAGACACTAAAGAAAAAGAAGAATATTAAGTATAGTGTATACGAAATATAAGATTGTTCTTTGATGAAAAAACATTTTTATATTTTCAGTTGCAGGAAAATAGCAGTGATTGGTATTAAACCAGCAACTGATTCAATACCAACGGTTCGGTTCTTTTAGTGGTAGCTGACAATCATTAGATTTTTCGGCTTTATGTCAATCAAAGTTCTTGGTGATTTCAATATGCCCTACGTTGATTGGATAAACTGAATCAGCAAATCTTATCGACGCTATTAATGACTTGAACCTTAATCAGCTAATTCACGAATTCACACGCGCTCGTGGACAGAGTGCGTCCCTACTTGATCTATGCCTATAGGTTGATGCCTCTATAATTGACCATATTAATTATGATCCACCAATCAGTTCTAGTGACCATCGTATGATTGATATTGTAGTTTCGCTCAGATGCCCTCGTTCAATCAAAACAGTTTCACAAGTCAATCCAATGAAGGCTAACTTTCTCAGTATTGAACGTATTCTCAGTACAGTAGCATGGTCCAATCCTTTTATCATTGGTACTAACTCTGCTTGGAACGATCTCAAACGTACTCTGATTGAGTTATTGACATTTTTCTCACCAATTCAACATAAGAAAACGAGCATCCGTATTCCAATTTGGTTTGACTCTGAAATTAAGCATGCAATCAGATCACGGGATATCGCATTTTCTGCGTACAAAGATGGTAGATTATCCTTTGATAAATACCGATTATTGAGAAACAATGTAACTTATATTAAGAGACTGAAGAGGAAGAATTTCATTTCTAACATATGTCGGGCTGCATCGTCGAACCCTAAGCAGTTATTCAATCACCTACTGCGCCGTAATACTGCGTCAGATAAATTTAACAGCATTGTAAACAACGCGGGTGATTTAATTGTTGACCCTATCAAAGTTGCAGAGCTCTTTTCCGCTCATTTTGCAATTCAAGAAGCGAAGTTGGATTACGACTATTTGTCCCATTACATCCCCAGATTCATTCGATCATGTCTTAATGACATATTTATTAGCGAAGAGGACGTCTGTACAGAGCTACTCAAGCTTTCAAGTACTCGCGTTTCCGGACAGGATGACCTTCCATTTATACTTTTACGCGAGCTGGCTACAGTGTTGACAAGTCCGCTATGTGCTATATTCCAGAGTTCTCTATACTCTGGAAGTTTACCGGATGACTGGAAAATGTCTATAATCTGCCCAGTGTTCAAAAAGGGTGATCGCAGTCAGACTAACAATTATCGTCCCATATGTCTAACTTCTATTGCGTGCAAAGTAATGGAGAAGATTCTGCTTCGTACAGTAAGTTCGCATCTAGAAGACAGTAACATCTTCAACAATGCCCAGCACGGTTTCAGACATCACCGTTCTACGGTAACTAACCTTGTATTCTCCCGGAATAGTTGGTCGAATGCGGTTCAAGCAGGAACGGGAGTGGACACGCTCTTCTTCGATTTATCAAAGGCTTTTGATAGGGTCGTACACCGTATTCTTATCAATCAACTATCGCTATGTGGGATTGACGGTCGCGTTAAAACTTGGATTCAGTCATTCCTAACTGATCGTTACTTTGCCGTGCGCATCAAAGGTTGTATATCTAAGTGGTCAGCAATCACCTGTGGTGTACCACAAGGCTGCGTTCTGAGTCCAATGCTTTTCAATATATATATATATATATATATATATATATATATATATATATATATATATATATATATATATATATATATATATATATAATAGTAGTGCACGGATGTGCTGAGTAGACAACGGTCCAGGATTTCTTACGAAATACGGCATTTATACTAAATGGTGTTGCTTGATAGACTGGACTTCGATTCACGACTTTCAGTCACCATGTCACTTCTAGACGACCACTTCAGCATCGAAATGATGAGTACCCGGCAACACTCATCAGTAGAATGAGGTACACACTGTGCGGACCTGTGATGGTCCGCACAGCAATTCGATCTGGTTGAGAGCGTAAGCCTCAGACAATTAAGTAAAGTGTCGGAAACGCTTTTTTTCACAATGTCACACAGGCAACCGAAACGACCAGTGTGTACCTCATTCTACTGATGAGTGTTGCCGGGTACTCATCATTTCGATGCTGAAGTGGTCGTCTAGAAGTGACATGGTGACTGAAAGTCGTGAATCGAAGTCCAGACTATCAAGCAACTCCATTTAGTATATATATTAATGATATGATTGATGTCGTATCCAGTGAGTGCGCTCTATATGCCGATGATTTAAAGATTTGGCGTCCAATACAAAGCACGCTCGATGTAATTGAGTTGCAACGCGACGTAGACTCAATTACCAAATGGTGTCGTGCAAAGGGATTGGTTTTGAATCTTAATAAGTGTATTTATTTGCACATAGGTCTCATAAAAATCGTAGGGACATATGCGATAGAAGATGTAAACATTGAAAAGGTTTCATGTTTCAGTGATCTGGGCGTGATCGTAAGTGAAGATATGAAGACACGAGTCCACGTCCAATATGTCGCATCCAAATGTCGACGTATGCTAGGTATGTAAAGACGCTCGTTTGGCCAACTCGATCCAGTTAGTTTTCGCATTGCCTACTCTGCCCTTATAAAATCGCACATGTTATACGCGTCCCCTGCAATACACCCACAGCTCCGTGGCGAATTGGAAATATACGAACGGATATTACGACAAGCAACCCATCTTGTGTCCTCAGTGCGTGGTGTCAACTATACCCAGAGACTGGCATTGTTGAATGTACACACTGTTGAACGTTCGCTGTCTGACGCCGACCTAGTGTATGTATGGCGGTCACTGTCTATACCTAGACATGTTTCAAAGTTTATGTTTACAATTCGTCCACCGGGTCAACTACGATGCCACAGACTTATGATAAAGCGCAGGCTCCGTCCCAAAACAAATTATGTTACGATAAGTGATCGCATTGCTGACCTGTGGAACAATCTTCATGCATCGACAATCGACAGCGGTTCCGTCCAGAAGTTTAAGGCAATTATTAAATCACGACAATGACAGTTTCACCTTTTGTTCTTTCTTTTCTGTTTTTTTTATGTTTTGAGCTATGTGATCCAGCCAATTTGAGTTTATGCTCCTGGGCTGTTGTAACAATAATAATAAAGCAGATGAGTCGAGTGATTGTCAGCCAACATTAAAATGACCGAAATGTGAAATTTAGGTATTGGATCAGAAGCTGATGAGGTACACCAATACTGAAATGTAGCGTACTGCTATTGGCTTAAAAATAAAGGATTTAAGCAGAATAAAAATAGTTATCAAAATTTCAATTTTCATCTATTGATTGTCGTCTAGATATGCAGCCAACAACAATAAATAAATCATAAAAATAATATAATCATTTCCCTGTGCATTCTAAAAGCGACGATGCTGCAACTGTTGCAATCATTCGTTTCTAATTAATTTGAAGTTCATCCGAAGATAGAAGATCACAATTTAAAGTTTATAATTTGAAGATTACATATATCACACATATTGATCATTCACATGATCTATACAAAATATCATGTGTACGCGTGGAATACACAATAGTCAATTGTAGTTCACTTACGATGCCTTTGTACTTTTTATTGAACAGCTAGCATTTAAACATTGGCACATTTCATCTTCTACCTATAATAATATTTATGTATTTAATTAGCGTATTAAAAAATACATTTTTTAATTTAAAATAAAATCATAAAGCTGGATAATTTATTTTCCACTTAATAAACTAAACGATTGTTAAATAAAAATTAGCCTTCATACATGATAGCATTGTTTCGCCAGGCAGAGTTATGCATTAATACATATGATCTAACCAAAGAACATATTCCCTTTAGATCTTAAGTACATGTCCGGTTTAAACCTTTGTTATTTAGATCAGACCGATCAGAACCTCAATTTGGTACAGCTAGACATTTATCATTATTTAAAACATTTTGTTTTCCAAAATGTTTTGGAAGACATTAAATGCTTGATCCGATCATATATTTTTTAAAAACAGTGCAATAAGCTGAGATTAATCTATTTAGGATTCGTCAATACCTAAATGATTAAAAATCTCGAGGATAATAAATAGCGCGTTTGGTGGGTGGAAATAAAAAATGAGTCTTTTTGGGAAATTGCAAAAAAATATAATGTACACTCCAAGTTCTTTCAATATACGACTACAGAAATAGTAATTTCTTAATTCACATATGTTGTGACAATATCTCTTATCTTCCACCGTGGTAATTATTATTGTTAGATTGCCTCATGTGTACCAATTTAAATACTATATGAATGCATTCTTACAGCCAAAACAAGAAACTTTAATAGACCCTTTCACCACCACACACGAATTCCGAATCTGCTTGCTCAACACTACATCTAATCTCAATAAATCCGAACTTATTATCAACCTATTCACCAAGCAATACATCGAACTCTTCTGATTGACCGAATCCTGGCACTCAGATTCCGACGACATCTCCATTCGCCGTCTGCTCTCTGTCGGTTGCTCACTAGTCGAATCCGCCCGCTCCCTCAGCTCATCCACTTCTAAATTCACTAATCATGGCTGCATCGTCGCTTTCGAGCGTCACCACGCATTTTTCCGCAAAATAACTTCTCATTTCAGTTATTGCTCTTTTGAATTGCTCACTTGTCATTCTTCTAACCCGATCACTTTAGATCTCGCCATTGTATACCGTCCTGATTAATCAGCTCCAACATCCTTATTTTTTTTACAAAACTCGCTTACCTCCTTTCTCATTGTTCTTTGTTCTGAATCCCTTCACTCGTTCTAGGCGACTTCAACATCCGCCTAAACCATCCCTCTTCCAGGGATTCCATCCGGTTCATCAACATTCTATCCAACTACAATTACAAACTCATCCCCGCTGCTTTCACACATATCCTTGGCGGGGCACTCGACATCATCACTGTAGTGACGCACTATACCTCACTGTTAATCTCCGATCCTGGTCTATCCGATCACCTTCTCGTCACCCTTGATATCACTTTCAATCACTCTCCGCTTCACACACCTACCGTCCTACGTCACCCTTGGATAGAACTTGACCTACCCCTTCTCCGATCCGCCTTACGTAAATCGTCTCTATCTTATCACACAATAACATCATCCACTCATCAAGATCTTGCCTTTCTTTTCGACATTGAACTCACACCCACTCTCGATCTTCACTTGTCCTTCAAGCTTAACCCTCACCGTCGCTTGCACCGTGTCCCATGGTTTGACATCCAATGCCTACTTTCAAAGCGTCGACTCCGGCATGCTTTTCGATTCTATCACCGCTCTCGAGGTCGTGATATCCGCTCGCTCACTCCGTCTCTAAGTGATTCTTATCTAGCTCTTCGCCGGTCTCAACTCCACCTAATACGTACCAAATACAACTCCTTATGACAGCATACAATCAACCCGGAACTCTTTCATCTTCTCCCTATCTCACCGGCCGAAGTCTCATATGTCTTCATGTCCTTGGCCAACAAAACCTCACTTGCCGATCCCCTGCCTACCGCGATTCTTAAATCCATATGATCATCGATATCCCCTTTCCTCATCACTTTGTTTAACTCGTTCATCCGCAGTCGTATCTTTCCATCACATTGAAAATCCGCCATTGTTCGTCCCATCCTTAAGAAACAATCGCTCGACCCCTCACTTCCTTCTTGCTATCGCTCCATTTCACTTCTCCCTACTCTTTCCAAGCTCTAAGAGCGCATTATCATAATACATATCAACGTTTATCTATCTTCAACTAATCTGTACCCTCTTTTCCAATCCGCTTTCCGCTCTAATTACTCTTCAGAAATCGCCTGCATAAAAGTGTACAACGACTTACGCATTTCTCGTGACAAGGCTCTATATAGTGTTCTCATCTCCCTCGACCTCTCCTCCGCATTCGACATTGTCGACCACTCCGTCCTCCTTTCTCGCCTTCCTTATGATTACGGCTTTTCTTCCACCTCCGTAGCATGGTTTGTCTCATATTTATTAAACCGTTCTTTACGAGTCTGTTCAAATTCATTATCCTCTACCCCATTCCTATTTTCTGCTGGGTCCCACAAGGTTCAGTCCTAGGACCTGCTTTTCTCTCTTCTACTTGGCGATCTATCTCAGTTTATCAAACCTTACTCCTTTAACTTTATGCAATATGCCGATCACATCCTCATATATGCTCATGCAGCCGCCCATCGCATACACGCCAAACGGGATAAACGCTAAGAAGAAGTTTCAGAAAGGTGTTTCTGATGATGTTAGTACCAGCTATCGAAATATAAAAATTAATTTGTGTTTATTGATACTGCTTCAAAATTCTAAAAACATGAGTATTAATAAAATACTTCATAACAATATAAAAGGTATAAACTGTACGAGGCCAAATTATAAATATCCATAGTTAACGCTTATCACGTTAAATAAAAGCTTATTCAATACAGATATGTTCTAAATATTATATGAAGTTGTTCGACAAAAATATAAGTTATAAAATAGATGATGTTAATCCATTAAAAATTGGATCAAATATCCAATAACATCTAGATATAAATATCTAGATATATATTATATATCTATATTATATATAGATATATCTATATCTAGATATATATCACATATATATAGAGAGGTCTCTTCCATATATATGGGAGAGACGTTTGTAGATAGAAGAAAGACAGTTAGAGGCAGAAATTGCGATAT
>WNNJ02002616.1:0-16450 GCA_012934845.2 Pomphorhynchus laevis
CCACGATGATGCACCTGATCACATCGCATGCGTAATCGCGTTGTGAACTGAAGAATCGAAATTGTCAGCTACGCTATGTAGTCGCTCTTTCAACCTGCTCATTCGTATGGAAGTAATATCTAGTAATCTTGATTTTTGAATATCATATAGAGCTTCTGCATGGGCACCGATGTCATACGTTGATGCGAGAGATAATGAGCTATCGTACTCTAGACTCAATGTAAAGGTGGGGTCCACAATTCCAAGTCCTCCCAGCTTTAAAGGAGATGTGAGTAACACCTTCCAATTCTGATTTAGATTCCAATCTGCGAAAAGGGGAAGAAGAACATCTCTAAGTGCAGATCCCAAGTCCGTTAACCAGTCTTCATGACACTTGCTTGTTCGTAAAGAAAAAATCCATTTCATTTGGACTGAGTTTATCAGGCCGCAGTATGCAACGTGCGGATCGATGTTGGCAACCACTGCTAGTTTTCGCACAAGTGCGGTCCATTTGTATGCTTTCAACCAGATAGTATCTTCCACAAACTCTGCAGACCCTATTGGAGCACCCAAGATCATTGTTCCGTTGATCGAGGTTTTGATGTCTGGTGAGGGAATATCATGAATAGAGATCGGGAAATGCGACACAAGTACACTCTTTTCTGGATTCACATGGTAGCCGAATTTAGGACCCTCGTGAATCAGTAAATCCCATACCGTTTTCAGTTCATCCGACTTTCCAACAAAATTCGCGTCGTCGGCATACCATTTTTGAAAAACGTTGGGGACCGAACGACTGATAAGTGCTATAAGAGGAAGTGACGAGATTGCGAAACCTGACATCGCGAAGGGGTCTCCTTGCGTAAAACCCTCCATTGAGTAGATGCTACTGCCATCTCCAAGAACCAATTCTGCAGGAGTACTATATATATTATTTAGTACACGTGATAACGAGGGGCATCCGTACTCTATGTACGGATTTTATGAGAAAGACTTAATAATAATAATAATAATAATACAAATTTATTTAATGTGGCAAATGCGTACAAGCTGTACGCTTACAAGTCCACAAACAAAAATGAGAAAGTCAAGCAGTTAAATTGTTCAGATGGGATCGGATTTGTCGTTTGAAGCACTGCAGGGAAGTTGATTGGTGTATATGAATGGGCAGATGATTCCACGATAGAGGAGCAGCCACCAGGAAGGAGCGGAGTCCAAAGGAGGTAGAGTAGTTTGGGACATGTAAAAGAAGGGAATTACAGGAACGCAAGGAACAGTAAACAGGACGGGAATTATCAAGAAAAGGAAGGTTGAGAAATGAAGGGGTATGAAAAGTTACAAGGCGGAAAGCAACGATAAGAAGACGAATTTGAACACGACAATAAATTGTAGGCAAATCGAGAGAAGCAAGATGGTAGGATGTGTGATCAAAACGACGAAGACGGAGGAGAATTCGGACAGCTGCGTTGACGATGCGTTGTAGGGGAAGAAGAGTGGATTTAGGTGAGATGGAAAATAGACTAAGACAATAATCGAGTCTAGAAAAAATGAGAGATGATATGAGAGTCATACAAGAAGGGAAATCGATCAATCTACGAACTTGACGGAGGTTGCGGAGTATCAAGGTAGATGAGCGTACTTTATCTCTAACGAAAGGTTTAAGTGAAAGTCGGTTGTCAAAATGGAAGCCTAGGAAAACGAGATTATCAACGATAGGAAGAATTGTAGAATTTAATGATACGGAGGGAGGTTCGAAGCCGAGGCGTCGAGGTAGGATCCACATAATTTTGGATTTATCAGGATTCAGAGAAAGGCGAAGGGAAGAAAGATGATTGGAAATTGAGACAAGACAGTCGGAAGCAGAAACACTAAGATCGCGAATACGATAAACAGGTGCATGAGCATAGATGAGAATGTCATCAGCATATTGCATAACATGGAAGTTAAATTTATGAGAAATCGAAGACAAATCACCAAGAAGAAGAGAGAAAAGTATAGGGCCTAATACGGAGCCTTGCGGAACACCGGACGGAATGGACGAAGGATGGGAGAGAGAAGAGTTAGAATATACGCGAAATGTACGGTTTGATAGATATGAAGAAAATCATGATACAGTGGGTAAAGAGAAGCCATAATCATGACGAAGGCGATGGAGAAGAATCGAGTGATCGACGATGTCAAAAGCAGACGATAGATCAAGAGAAACTATGACACTACATAATTTATGATCGCGCGATATGAGTAAGTCGTTATAAACTTTAAGACATGCAATTTCGGTAGAGTAATTAGAGCGAAAAGCGGCTTGGAAGGGAGGAAATAAGTTAGAGGAATAGAGATATGTATTAACTTGCTTAAGAACGAGACGCTCAAGGAGTTTAGAGAGGGTTGGGAGAAGTGAGATTGGACGGTACGAAGATGGTAGTGAAGAGTCGAGAGATTGCTTTTTGATGATAGGACGAACAGTGGCGCATTTCCAGATGGAAGGAAATGTACAGCTACGGATGGACGAGTTGAACAATGTGGTTAGGAAGGGTAAGATAAAAGTGCAGATATTTTTAAGTAAGTGAGTGGGAATTGGGTCAGAAGGAGAGGTTTTATTAGGTAATGACAGCAGAACCGAAGAAACTTCATCAGACGAAACTGGACTTGGAAGTGAGAGATTCGAGCGGACATTTTTCGATGTCACAATATTTTTGATATTTGCGGAATCTTACAATACGAGTGCCACAGAAAGCTTTCGAGTATAACGAAAACAAAAAATACTTGGAAAGGATATGATTGGTAGAAAACAGATATTTCTCCCCATTGTTATTTTCTATTTCTGGCGGTATAGGTGAAAGCGCATGGAGTATCCTTCAAATAATTTCAACAAAGATAGCCACACTCAAACATTCCGACTACAACCTAGAACTGTCGAAACTTAAAATAAAATCCATTGTCAAAGCGGTATCAAATTGTTTACGAGCCCCTTGTTCCACACGAGCGTTTCACATACAATCTGGTAGAAGTGAAGCCGTCTAAGGATTTTATGGGCTATAACAAATATCAATATTTTTTATTTAGTTAAAACAATTTTAATATTACTATACTGTAAATAAAAAAATGTAAGCCGAAATATTAATAAATAATACGCCAAAAATAATATGCCAAAATATTAGTAAATAATACGTCAGACTATTAATAAAAAATGCGCAAAAAATATAAATAAATAATCAAATCAGCTAACTGAGTCTACGTATTTAATATAATTATAAAATAAACAAAACAATAATCAAAACAATTAAATGATAAAATTAATAATTGTTTTTAGATTTTCTATAATTTAAATCAAGTTAAAATAAAAAATTGAAGTTTTAAAAAAAGTCATTTTTATGAATTGACTAATAAATAACAGACGTTGTATCAGAATAAGAATTAGAGGTCATCAGGAGGAACTGCTATGCTATCAGGTTTCGGCCCCTAACTCCAATTGGATCCTAACTCCAATATATTAAAAAATAATACTCCAAAATATTAATAAATATAACGTCAAAATATTAATAACTAACATGTCAAAATATTAATAAATAATATGCCATAACTGATAATAATAATTATTATTATAGTGTACAAGTTACTAGCCGCAAATGGCTGTTTCAACTGTTCACAAATTACATTTTAAAATATCAATTAAAATACATCCACGAATCCAAATTAGAGTTCACAATCCACTTCAGCAGCATCTTCTTGAAGTGTCTATTGCTAGTAGCATTGACGACGTCTTCAGGCAGCGAATTCCAAACATTCAATGCGCGGTGGGAAAGCCTACTCACACTCCTTATTTTGCCATGGGGGAATTTAAATAACGTAAGGGAGTGACCTCTGCGACGCGAATTTCTCAATTTTATCGAATTGGATGGGAACCCCTCTTTTCCACGAACCAAATGCCACATCGCTACAAGATCTAAATATAGTAGCCTCTGGACCGTTGAAGGCATTTTTAAGCAAGCTAGGCGCTCATTGTAAGAATAAAGAGATGTAATGCAAAGTTTGGTTCCTCTACGTAAAATCGACTCGGTCTTTTTCATCTCAGCCTTGGTGGATGGAAAAGTTGATGCGATGCAGTATTCCACATGCGGACGGACTAACGCACAGTAGAGATGCTTAAATAATTTTGGATGCAGCTTACTAAATGTGTTCTTAATACAATACAAGGCCTTCATGGCTTTACCGTAGATATAATCGGTATTCGGTCGTGTTTTAAGGTCGTTATTCAAAATAATCCCTAGGTCTCTATGAACAGAAATGTTGTGAAGCTTATAACATCCTAAATAGAATTCATGATCAGATTTACATTTGCCGAGTTTCATATGAACGCACTTATCTACATTTATGGTCATACCGGTAGCACTGCTCCAGTCGTAGATTGTCTGGAGATCATGTTGTAGATGCCGGCCATCAGGATCTGAGATGCTATCGCACCACACTTTCACATCGTCTGCGAATGCCAGGCAGGGACTGTTTATGCGTAACAGAAGATCATTGAGAAATATAATAAAAAGCAAGGGACCAAGGACTGTACCTTGCGGAACTCCGGATTTAACTAACCTAGTAGAAGACATGCTATTGCCAACCCTCACCTGAAATGATCTCCCGTCCAAAAAATCACGAATCCAATTGCATAACATGGAGGATACTCCGTAGTGTGCTAACAACCTAATCATCCCATCATGAGGGACGCGATCGAAGGCTTTCGAAAAATCAATAAAGATTATATCGAGTGAGCTACCAAAACTTAACGACTGGGTCCAAGTTTCGCGCGCGGTAAGCAAGTTCGTCAAACAAGAACGGGAGTGACGAAAACCATGTTGAGCGGACGATAGTATACCAAGAGAGACAAGATGATCGTAGACTCTAGTGCTGATGGCGCGTTCGAGAACTTTGCACAGAGAAGAGGTTAAGCTTATTGGCCTATAATCACCACAGGATGATGCAAAAATTTTTTGGGAATAGGAACAACGGTTGCAGTTTTCCAATCTTCTGGGACACTGCCAGTGGCCAGAATTTTATCAAAGATAATAGTCAGGAATGGTGCCAGGTAACTCGATAAAGCTTTGAGCAGGTATGGGGAGATGTCATCGGGGCCAGCTGCGCTAAAAGGACGAATATTATTGAGATAATCTTGAATTTCAGTAACGCAAATTGGCCGGGATTCATTACGCGGAGGGATAGAGCACCCGTACCATATCATATGAGAATCGCAATGTGGTAAAGTGGATAAAGAGAACGAGGATGCGAAGGTCTCAGCTATATCAGTTTCATTTGTAACCAAGCCACATTCAGAGTGCACATGCTTGATTGCAGAGTTGAGCGTTCCGTTTTGCCGAGCATATGACCAAAATAGCTTGGGGTTGCGATTAACTTCCTTGATGATTGTAGATTCGAATTTATCACGTTTTAACGTTTTCATACGAGTACAGACGTTCCTAAGATACCTATAAATGTTGGCGTAATACGGAAGCGAACGAGATAACTTCCAAAGACGATTTCGTACTCGCAACATCAATCTCAGGTCCTTATCGAACCAAACAGGATATTTAGTATTTGGCGAGATGATACGCTTTGGTGCAAACACGTCAGAAATACCTAAAAGGTAATCCCCAATCACTTTTAGTGAGACTTCTTTAGTATTTGTTAAAGATAGTGGACGACGTTGACAGAAAGATAAAATTTGCTCATCAAGCACTTTTGACCAAACCCGTTTTACGATGGGAGCCGTAAAATGGCGGAATTTAAAGTTTGGGGTGACCTGTAGTGATAGCACGCAGTGGTCAGAGTTACCTATCGGTGGAAGATAATCCACTCGAGCTATGTCTTCAAGACGTTTGGAAAAAACCAAGTCAAGTATAGTATCATTATTATGGGAAGAAAATCGTGTGGGCTCTTGAATGTGTTGTACTAGTAAGAGTTCATCAGCGAGGAAGTGGGAGATTTCTCTTTCTACGACGGTGCCATCATCAAATATTGTTTGCCGCCAATCTGATCTAGGTAGGTTGAAGTCTCCTAGAAGAAGGAAATGAGAACTGATACTTATCGATCGCAATACTGACTTCAGAAGATTACAATCAGTGATCATAGAAGGTGAGCGATATACAACGCAGAGACTGATACCAACACGATCATACCCAATATGAAAGGTAATACTCTCGAACGAGCCTTGCGGATCACAAACTTGATCGATGCCAGAAATTAGCAAATGGTCTCGAACGTACACTGCAACACCGCCCCCTCGCATACTGGACCTCCTGTCCCCTCGAAGTAGACGATAACCTGGAATATTTACAGTGGCATCCAAGATGTGTTCATGTAGCCATGACTCACTAACACAGAATATATCATACGCATTAACCTCAACATGGTATTGAAGCTCTACAAGTTGTGCAGGAAGACTTCGTAAATTTGAATAACCTACCGATAAATAGCAACGAGTTGCATTGGAATCCTTTTTGGTTTTACTAAGGCACGGTCTATCAAATACAATCAGATACCCTAAGGAATGGTCAGTGTTCTCTGAATTTACATGGAAACAGGGGTCCCGACAGTTAAAGGAGCCAACTGTTTCCAACGTACGACAGGACGCCACTTGACAACCCGAAAATCCCGTATGCATATATTAGCCTCACCTTGAGAAAGCCGGTGTCTCAATTCGATGTTTGCTTTTCGTAATTGTAATCGCTCATCTGGCGAAAGGTCACGAAGGATACGAAATGGCAACCCCCTAAGACGATATCCACGTGATAACAACATGCGCACATGATCACTAGAGGACAATATCACCTTCAACAGTCTTGGTTTCTCCTGTGTTCTTTTACCAAGCCGAAATAGCTTCTTCACGTGTATAGACGATGCTAACTCTTCATCACCTTCATGCAATAGATGGGATAATACCTTACGCAAAATAGACACGTCATGGTCCATATGTTCCTGTGAGTTTGCGGAATTGGACTCAGTAAGTTCGCTGAATAACACGCTATATGACCTGTCATAATGATGCCGAGTTATCTCAACCGACTTCGCATGTCGAACTTCACTATTTTCTGTAGGGGAAAAGTTCGATGCTATATGGGTTGGGGATCTGTTGTCTGAAGACGTGCACAAGCTGGACGACGAATTTGCTTGGACACTGGTGTCATTGTTGTCGATAATTGGCTTATCACATGGTGCAACATTTATAAGAGCATGCTTTGAATTCAATGAAGTCCGTAAAACACTGTCGCCCATCCGGCATTGAGGATCAACTTCAATGTTGGAACTTGTGGCATTTACTACTGATTTAGGAGGCAAGTAATTTTCTAGCGTAGATGAGATGATGTGCGAATCGTCATCAGAAACTATCTTAGTAATCGTATATGACCTCTCATGTCCCCTTTTCCACACTCGAGTTGGCGTTGAAGCCACAGAAAGGCTATTATCATGTTGTGTTTTACTCTATACGTGAGGGGAGATCTCTAGTTGATCGGCTTGTTTTGTGGTGTCTGTACATGAATTGGTACATTAGTTATTATCATTATCATCAGTAGGTTTGTTTTGCTCACTCCTCGTAGCCCTTCGTATATCAGCACTGCAAAAGCCGCACATGAATGATCGCAAGTGATATATCGCCTGATCTTTACTCTTGACTTTGACAATGCTCCACACATCACAGTTTGGCGCATCGCAGCCTACTTCTAACTGAGTGTAACAGTCGTCAGATAATGAGTTATTGATTCTGCCCTTCTTATATTTTTTGGTCATTGTAATCGTGAGACAACGAGGTATTCGCTTGTATGTTATTATATTGTTCCGTTTAAGTAATCCTGGATTGATCAGGAACTGGATTGATTGTAAGTAATCCTGGATTGATCAATATATTTTTACAAATCGAGACTGCAATGGCGTCGTTCCAAAGTCTTCTTTCACTGTATTTTGTGTATATTAATTGTAAGTAGTTTATTAAGCATCCAAGAAAGTTCAAACTCTAATATGGCAATAATATGGCTATATTATTGCCATATTGTATATTAATTGTAAGTAGTTTATTAAGCAGCCAAGAAAGTTCAAACTCTAATATGGCAATAATATGCCAATAACTAATAATAGGCCAAAATATTAATAAATAAGAGGCCGAAATAACGCACAATATTAATAAAAAAACATGCCAAAATATAATTAAATAATATGCGAAACAATTAACAAATACTGCCCTAATATATAAATAAATAATATGCCACAAGAATATATAGTATGCCAAAATATTAATAAATAATACTCTAATTTATAAATAAATAATAAGTCAAAATATTAATAAATAACAAAGCCAACATATAAATAAATAAATAATACGCCAATATATTAATAAATAATACGCTAAAATGTTAATAAATAATATGACAATAAATAAATAGTACGACAATAAATTAATAAACATTACGCTAAAATAATAATAAATAATAAGACAATATATTAATAAATAATACGCCAAAATAATAATAAATAATAGTTCAATTTTTAATAAATAATATGCCAAAATATTAATAAATAATAATCCAATATATAAATAAATAATAAGTCAAAATATTAATAAATAACAAGGCTAACATATTAATAAATAATACGCCAATATTATATATTGTTGTTTATATTATGTATTGTTATTTATTATTTATTTATTATTGTTCTCAATACCTCGTAAAACCTTCGCATCTATTATCCGCAAAGAAGTGACTCGCTCAGTACTCGCAACATCTCAATTCAACGGTCAATCAACATCTCTCCTAACCATCATTCAAGCATGTGATAGGCAACAACGGCGCTCGTCAAACGTAATAATACGCGGACTACCTAATTCATCAGACGATCTTGCTTTAGTATCGGATCTTATCGCATCGTTGAAGGTGTCGTGTGCATCCACATGTTGTTTGCATTTACGCCGACTCCCTGCAAATCGTCAAGATATTCCTCCGTGGATACTTGTTACATCTGATGAGGCAACCACCACGTCAATTCTGAATAATGCATACAAACTGAGAGAATCGACTCGATTTCACAACGTTTATGTAAGCCCGGATCTCTCACCACCTGAGGTGAAAGCACTAAAATTACTCAGGAAACAATTGCACGAAAAACGCTTGGCGGATCCTTCGCATAAATTCATAATTCGCAATAACCGAGTTATTCGTTTGCAAAAAATCATTTAATCTCCACCGAAATTCAACCCAATATATCACCACCATCAATATGAAATCATGATAAATCGCAAACAACAACGAGGACAAAATTGTCTGATTCTCCCTTCTCTTCCTTGGGTTGTTTCGCGCCATTCAACTTCAAATCATCCTCCCTAAATCCCCATTCTAAATACTCATTTAACATCGGTATCATCAACATTCGTTCCTTACTTTCAATTCTGAGTTATTTTGAGTTATTCTTCAGAGTTATTTTGAACTCTTCCAAATCAGACAAAATTGTCTGATTCTCCCTTCTCTTCCTTGGGTTGTTTCGCGCCATTCAACGCCAAATCATCCTCCCTAAATCCCCCTTCTAAATACTCATTTAACATCGGTCTCATCAACATTCGTTCCTTACTTTCAATTCTGAGTTATTCTGAGTTATTCTTCAGAGTTATTTTGAACTCTTCCAAAATAACTCACATTCAATTCTCTGCCTAACCGAATCTTGGCATTCCCCAAACGACATATCCATTCGAAGACTCGTATCGCTTAACCTAAACGTTGCTGAACGTGCTCGACATGGTGACCCAGGAAGCATCAACCATGGTGGTCTACTCTCCTTTTCTTTGCCCGCTATATCGTTACATGTTCTAAGACTTCCCAGTTGCCCCTACGTCATTCGAGCTGATGTGCTTTAACGCTATACACTTTAGTAGACGAATTTGTTTCGCCCTTATCTATCGACTAGGCTCATCTGCGCCATGTCGTACATTCTTTGACGAACTCTTTGATATGCTCTCTAACCTAAGCATTACATCATCTATCGTCATTATTCTTGGTGACCTCAACATTCGACTTGACAGACAATCATACGCTCACTCGTCACACCTACTCAAGACATTATCAGACTTTGGCTTAAGATATATCCCTACTGAATCCACTCATATCCAAGGTGGCACCGTTGATTACATCTTTGTTCAATCATCGTCTACTTGCAGCACTGTTTCTGTGAAGGATGTGGGCCTATCCGACCATTATCTTCTCACCATTAAAACCAATGATCCTCCACACCTTACTCATACCCATATATATCGTCCATGGAAAAACTTGATCTAAATAACTTGCGTATTAACCTTCTCTTGTCCCCACTCCTAATTTTTGCCGCCTTTACTAACACTTCACTTGAAGACTTGAACAACATGTACAGCACTGAACTTATTGGCATACTCGATATGATTTTGCCATTCAAACAATGCACGCCTCGCCGCCAGTCAGGAGCGCCTTGGTTCGATAGCGATTGCCGAAGACCCAAGCGCTCCTTACGACACTTTCACCGAATGCACTCAAGATTCCGTTGTCGTAATAACAACGAGCAATTAAACTCATCTTACTCAGAATACCTCGAATTTCGACGCAAATACCGACATCTTCTGAACTCAAAATGCTCCTCATACTGGCAAAGCAAAACATCTTTGTGTGACAATCATCAACGCTCGTGGAAATCCTTTAATAACCTTATGGGTAGAATCAAATTCGTCACGTCTATCTCTATCACTTCCAACCAATTCGCATCTCATTTGCAACGCAAAATAGCTCGAACTTTGACCTCAATCCACGTACCATTATCTTCTAGTTTCTCCTACCTTGCCCCATATCATACTGAACTGTTTCACTTTTCACTTTTATCTATCGAAAGCGTATCTGATGCCCTAGCACGATTACCCAATTCAACCTCTCCTCTCGATCCTGTTCCAACATACATTCTAAAGTTACTAAGTGACACCATCAGCCCTTATCTCACAAGTGTCTTCAACATGTCTATCCATTTATCACACTACCCTTCGTCGTTCAAACATGCCATAGTTCGCCCATTATTAAAGAAGCATCATCTTGATCCAAGTTTCGCCTCCTCCTATAGACCAATATCAAACCTTCCGACAATCTCAAAACTTTTTGAGCGTCTCATCCTCAGACAGATAAGCAACTACATATCATCAAATTCTATGTATCCACCTTTTCAATCAGCATATCGACCACAACATTCTACTATGACCGCATGCAAAAAACTCTCCAATGATCTACTTCTCGCTCTTGACAAACATCTAGTAAGCCTTGTAATTTCACTTAATTTATCCTCCGCCTTTGATGAAGTTGATCACACTATACTTCTCTCATGTCTCAAACACCGTTACTGCTTCTCGTCTCATGTCATTTCTTGGTTCAAATCCTATCTCTCAAATCGCTCTTATCACGTAGTCTCCACCGTTCTAGGGCCGCTTCTTTTCACCCTTCTTGATGATTTATCTTCCATCGTTGTCCATTTCGGATTTGAAGTTATTCAGTACGCTGACGATATAGTAATCTATGCATCATGCACACTTACATCTGCATCCAACCTCGCTTCTGATGCATCGTCTTGCCTCTCTGCTATTCACGCATATCTTTGTTCAATCCGTATGTTTTTAAACAACGAGAAATATAACATGATGTGGATAACACCGCGCTACTCTTACACCCTCAATTTTCCAGTATGCATACACAATTACCGTCTATCAGAAGTGACTATCATGACAATCCTCGGTGTCCCTTTTGACAATAATCTCTCGTTTCTGCCTTTTATTCGTAGCAAGATCAGTTCATGCTCCCTCATCCTCCGTGACATTCGAAGTGTCCGTAGAAACCTCGACGTCAAATCGACAGCTATTTTAATCTCCAGTCTTTTCATGCCTCGTCTAGAATATTGCTTAGGTCTTCTCGTAAACTGTCCAGCATATCAATTTCACTTCCTACAAAGGATTCTGCACATGGCTGCTAGGGTCATCTTCCGCCTTCGTAAGTACGACCACATCTCCAACACCCTCCGCATCCTTAACTGGCTCGACATTCCGAGCCGCATAACCTCTCAAATTCTCACACTTGCATGGCAAATCAAATTCCGGCACAACCCTCCTTATCTATATCTTCATGATAGCACATCCAACATGACGACTGGTCTCTCCCTAAGAAGTCATCGATCCTACTCGCTTTTCGTCCCCCGTCACAACGGTAATCACGGATATCGTGCGTTCACCATCGCTGCACCACGCCTTTGGAACAAACTTCCTCGAGACACAAAATCATTGACGTCGCTTAAACACTTCAAAACTTCCTTGATCGCCATACTTCTTGCAAACGAACTAAAATAACACTTTCAGCTGCAGTCAATTCAATAACTCTACATACAAGTTCAAACACTCATCGGACGTAAACTTGTCTTTTAATTTTTATAGTGGGCCTGTAAATGGTTCTATTTTACCATAACGGCCACTCTAAATAAATTCCATTCTATTCCATTCTATTCAATATATTAATAAATAATACGCTAAATTATTAATAAATAATATGACAAAAAATAAATAAATAGTACGACAATATATTAATAAAAATTACGCTAAAATAATAATATATAATAAGACAATATATTAATAAATAATACGCCAAAATAATAATAAATAATACTCCAATTTTTTAATAAATAATATGCCAAATATATATAAATAATACGCCAATATATTAATAAATAATACGCCAAAATATTAATAAATAATACTCTAATTTACTAATGAATAATATGCCAAAATATAAATAATACGCCGATATATTAATAAACAAGATTCCAAAATAGAAATAAATAATACGCAAAGATATTAATAAATAATAAGCCAATATATTAATAAATAATATGCCAATATATTAAATAAAATGACAAATTAAACAAAATAAATAATACGCCAATATAAAGAATACGCAAAAATATTAATAAATAATAAGTCAAAATATTAATAAATAACAAGGCCAACATATTAATAAATAATTTTTTTTTGGATATAATAATTTTTTACGCACAAAAATTACATAATATTTGTAAAACACATTTTTTAATACTATTATCAACATTTTAGTCTTCACGGATGACTGGGCGATTACGTGCAGAGCGCAACGCTCGTAGGCATCTAGACACCATTATCGCCAGCCTGATCCCGATCTTCGAGCGCAACCTGTTTAGCTCAATTCCGTAGATAGACACGAGTTTCTTCGCTGTTATAAATACGGCAATTCTACGGAGGAAAATAGTACATTCTTTTCCTTCGCCTCCAGAGCAAGAGAATATTGCAGGAACGAAAGAGGCCCGTTCGACTTGAGTAACACGCTCAATGTATTTCCTCTTCTTTCGCAGCTCGTGGTATGCACAGCTGGCATTCGGTTCCTTCAAGAGATTAGACAGAGCGTGTAAATTGTATACACAAATGTCAACGAATGTTCGCTCCGTCCTATCTCCGAAATGACCTGCGCATGCTATATCTAAACGAGCCTCTCTTTCCGTCGTCGTTCAGGGACACTCGAAAGTAGTGCCAGCTCTGAGATGAGTCAGCATTGGTTCGATCTGAACGTTGTGGCAAACTTTTGTCAACTCTGAGGCAATCATATCGCGAACGCAGTCGTGACGCATCGACGGTAAGCCTCCGGGCGGGCAAGAGAGGGAGTGCTGGAGAGTGTTCGATAGACCGCATTAGCAGCATTTCGGGATGTCCGGATTAGCTAGTCCATATCGTGCTAGCATGGCATCGCAAAACTCCTCATTACTAAGCCGTGTGCCGTTTTGGTCAGACGGATAGGCAGATAACCATGCAGATGTACCATGCATTGTCGCATACGCAACCATGCTTTGCAAGTTTTGCGAAGCGCGGCTAAGTGCACTTGATCTTCGTTCAGTTTCTGTGAGTTGACGCTAATATTTCAGTAGTTGACACGCATCGGTCATAACTGTATCAGGGTTACAATGCTGGCTGTCCGCATACGTAGCACACACCTGCAAGGATGTGGAATATTCAGATACAGTTGTCGTTGTTGGGTCATCTAACCCAAGACCGCCATTTCGGATTTTCGTAGAAATAATAGCAAGCAGTGAATCACCGTCATTAAAACAGGTAATCCCCAATTCTTGAAAGAAAGCGAGCATTTCAGTCATCAATGGTTTGAACCAAGACGGGGAACAGTTGCAACAGCGTTGTATATGCTTCCATCTCTGCTGGAAAGACTTTAGCAACGCGAAAAATGCCAATTGAGCTTCGAAACTGGCAATCTCTCTGAGTTTCGACAAATGATCGACTAACTTAGACACGACAGACTTAACCGTCTCAGCACAAAATGCATTATTTCCGACCGAAGCGCCAAGAATTATTAGTCCATCAGGCAATGAGGACAGACACTCATCTTTAAAAATCATCCTGACTCTCCCGATATCCGCACCGTTAGTGTACAAGTTGCATTTGTGCGCGTTAATGTAGAACCCATATTTAGGGCCGTTAATTTTTAGGAATCGGAATGCCTCGAGCACTTGTTCAGGAAGACCAACCATATTACCGTCGTCTGCGTACCATAGTTGGCGAACATTGGGGAAATCGTCTTGTGCTTGCATAATCGGGGGCACAATTGCAGCTGCAAAGGCTGTCATTGAGAGAACGTCGCCCTGTGTGAATCCTTCACGCGACCAAATTACTTCCTTTTCAACAATCATTCTGGTCGGCTCTCGATAGAGGTTGAAGAGAATATTCGATAGGGCAGGGCATATCATAGGCATATACCGTAATACCGTTTTTCTGTACACACGATTAAAGGCGTTGTCTGCATCGATGGAGAGCGATCGAGTGTGGATTAGACGCTAATGATTTTCGTACATTATGGATCACAAACTATGTGCCTGCCCACTGACATGCACACATTTGCAGTGAGCCACAAACATTTTGCATGTGAGGTTAGGCGATACTGAGTATAGCCTTTGAAACGATACGTCTGGAGACGTCTCCTATGCCGATTGGTCTTACTCCGGGGTTCTTGCTAAGCGCAACAAGGCGACTCACGGTCAGTGCTTCCATTGTGCAATCCATGATAGTCACGGTACACAGAGCTCTGATGAACGTTGCCAGCGAATTAGCTAGTTTCAGGGACTCATCGCCAAAATTTGTTAAAATCACGTTCCACGAATATGCATCCACTCCAGACGGACCAGCGCTTCCTTTTGTCTTCTTAGCCATGGCGATTATCACAGAATGGTCAATCGCGTCAAATAGTATTGGATGGAATGCACCTGGATATGCGATGGGGGAAGTCACTATCGCATCGGGGTTAATATCCTCCGCATCGGGATGTTTCTGCAACAGGATGTCACGAACAGTGCCCTTATCAGTGACATCGATGGGATTCAAGATGGATCCACAACCTGGGTCCACCTGCAGAAACTTCATCACTGAGGATAGTTTACCACTGATCATCATCTTCTTAAACATTCTTTCACGATTCATTTATGGACGCGGACGGCTCAGAATGAGGATAAGCGCCTGGAGGCTTCGAGCTTCAAAAAGCAAGGAATCAAGATCGCGAGAATGCCACAATGCCAACCGCCGAGACATGGTTTGTTTGATCTTCTTTGGATTCGACTTCAGAGGTCGCCGCAAAATCAATTGGAAGAAAATGACAGCATACTTTAGAGAGCACTCATTTACTGAGGCTAATTCGTAGATGGTAGCCAGCTCGCTTATGAACGTTTTCGACTCGCTACGTCGCGAAAGCCTGAATAGATTTGGTCGCCATAGGATAATTTCATCGAAGATAGCATTCTTAGTGCACTGAGATACTCTGGTGTATTCTCGTTGTGTCGCGCTTTCACTTGTGAGGACCGTATTTCGATGACTGATAAGTCCCGTTATTGGTGGATCAACTCGCGGTAAAGTAATATTTGGTATGGTAACGAGAACAGAATTAGCTGACACGCTAGTAGGCTCACTTGAAACACTTGAGGTGGCCGTCACCTCACGTTTGTTGGAACAGTTGAATGCACGGCAATTCGTACAATGTCGCCCAGTCTTGGCACACCGGCATCCTTTGCATTTGGCTGCGTTGCCATTGCAGGTGCAGCAAATGATTGCTGTGTTGGGTCGACCCTTAGGCATAGTCCCTAAGGCGCTGGAACTGCTTCCAGAATAAGCTGGACGATTATGTAATTAATAGGTTTACTTATAACTTGACAAGAGAAATATTGTAATTGTCGTTGTAGGTTTTATTGTTTGTATGTTTATTGTTTAATTGTATTGTACGATGTTTGTAATTGTTGTTTGTTTAAGTATTTAACAATCAAGACAATTTTAGCTAATAATAAATAATATGCCAATATATTAATAATATATTAATAATATATTAATATTATTAATATATTATTATTATAATTATATTAATATATTATATTA
>WNNJ02002617.1:0-24326 GCA_012934845.2 Pomphorhynchus laevis
ATTTGCTCTGTTTAATTTGCTCTGTTTAATTTGCTCTGTTTAATTAGCGCTATTTAATTTGCTCTGTTAAATTTGCTCTGTTTAATTGGATCTGTTTAATTTGCTTTGTTTAATTTGCTGTTAAATTTTCTGTTTTTTTTTGCTCTGTTATTTGCTCTTTTTTATTATCTTTCTTTATTTCGCTATGTTTCATTTTGTTGTGTTTCGTAATAATTTTTATATGCTCTTTTTAATAAAGCTCCGATTTATTTGCTCTGTTTAATTTGTTCATTTTCATTTTCTGTCTACTGTGCTTTTTATAATGTGCTCTGTTAAACTTTATTTTTTAAATTTACTGTGCCTTGTTACCTACTAATTTTTGACCGTTTTATTTGATCGTGAATATCTGCTCTATAAAATTTGTTCGGATAAATTTTAAACTGATATATTTGCTTTGTATAATTTGCTCTCGGTAATGTGCACTCTATAATTTGCAGTTTAATTTTGTATGTTAAGATTGCACCTTGATTTGATGTGTTTTATATGCTAAATGATAGTTGCGATGTTGTATTTTATCTGTTTTATTTGCTCTGTTTTATTTGCTCTAATTAAGTTGCTCTATTAAATTAAGGCTGTTTACTTTTCTCCTTTTTATTTGCTCTGTTTAATTAGCTCTATTTATAAAGCTCTGTTTTATTTTACTTTGTTTAATTTGCTTTGTTTAATTTGCTCTGTTAAAGCTGCTCTGTAATATTTGCTCTGTTCAATTTGCTCTGTTTAATTTGCTCTGTATAATTTGCTCTGTATAATTTGCTCTCTTTAGTTTGCTCTGTTTAATTTTCTGTTTAATTTGCTCTGTCTAATTTGCTATGTTTAATTTGCTCTGTTTAATTGGCTCTGTTTGATTTGATTTGTTAAATTTCTCTGTATTATTTGCTCTGTTTAATTTGCTCTGTTAATTTGCTCTGTTTAATTTGCTCTGTTTAATTTGCTCTGTTTAATTTGCTCTGTTTAATTTGCTCTGTTAAATTTGCTCTGTTACATTTGCTCTGTTTGATTTGCTCTGTTAAATTTGATATGTTTAATTTGCACTGTTTTATTTGCTCTATTTAATTTGCTCTGTTTAATTTGATATGTTCTTTTTGCTCTGTTTAATTTTATCTGTATAATTGTGCTAAGTGTTATTTGATCTGTATTCTTTGCTCTCTTTAGTTTGCTCTGTTTAATTTGCTCTGTTTAATTCGGTTTGTTAAATTTGCTCTGTTAAATCTGCTAAGATAAATTTGCACTGCTTTATTTGCTCTGTTAAATTTGCTCTGTTTAATTTGCTCTGTTTTATTTGCTCTGTTTAATTTGCTCTGTTTAATTTGCTCTGTTTAATTTGCTCTGTTTAATTTGCTCTGTTTAATTTGCTCTGTTTAATTTGCTCTGTTTAATTTGCTCTGTTTAATTTGCTCTGTTTAATTTGCTCTGGTTTATTTGCTCTGTTTAATTTGCTCTGTTTTATTTGCTCTGTTTAATTTGCTCTGTTTAATTTGCTCTGTATTATTTGCTCTGTTAAATTTGCTGTGTATATTTGCTCTGTTTACTTTGCTCTGTTAAATTGCTCTGTTAATTTGCTCTGTTCAATTTTCTCTAAATATGTTGCTTTGTTCAATTTGCTCTATATAATTTGCTCTGTGTTTTTGCTCTGTTGTTTTTGCTCTGTGTTTTTGCTTTGTTCTATTTGCTTTGTTTAATTTGCTCTGAATAATTTTCTCTGTTTTATTTGCTCGTTGTTATTTGCACTTTAAAATTTGCTATATTTAATTTGCTCTGCTTAATATTCTCTGTTTTATTTGCTCAATTTTTTTCATTTGCTCTGTTTTATTTGCTCTGCTTAATTGCTCTGTTCAATTTGCTCGGTTTTATTGCTCTGTTTAATTTGCTCTGTTTAATTTGCTCTGTTTTATTTGCTCTGTTTGATTTGTTCTGTTTAATTTTCTCTGTTTTATTTGATCTGTATTATTTGCTCTGTTTAATTTGCTCTGTTTAATTTGCTCTGTTTTATTTTCTCTGTTTAATTTGCTCTGTTTAATTTGCTTTGTAATATTTCTCTGTAGTTTTTGCTCTGTTTAATCTGCTCTGTATAATTTGCTCTGTTTTATCGGCTCTGTTTAATTTGCTGTTTAATTTGCTCTGTTTTATTTGCTCTGTTTGATTTGTTCTGTTTAATTTGCTCTGTTTTATTTGATCTGTATTATTTGCTCTGTTTAATTTGCTCTGTTTAATTTGCTCTGTTTGATTTGCTCTGTTTAATTTGCTCTGTTCAATTTGCTCTGTTTAATTTGCTCTGTATAATTTGCTCTGTATAATTTGCTCTCCTTAGTTTGCTCTGTCTAATTTGCTCCTTTTAATTTGCTCTGTTTAATTTGCTCTGTTTAATTTGCTCTGTTTTATTTGATTTGTTAAATTTCTCTGTATTATTTGCTCTATTTAATCTGCTCTGTATAATTTGCTCTGTTTTATCGGCTCTGTTTAATTTGCTCTGTTAAATTTGCTCTGTTAAATTTGCTCTGTTTGATTTGCTCTGTTTAATTTGCTCTGTTTAATTTGCTCTGTTTAATTTGCTCTGTTTAATTTGCTCTGTTTGATTTGCTTTGTTAAATTTGATATGTTTAATTTGCTTTGTTAAATTTGCTCTGTTTAATTTGCTCTGTTTAATTTGCTCTGTTTAATTAGATCTGTATTATTTGCTCTGTTTTATTTGCTCTGTTTAATTTGCTCTGTGTAATTTGCTCTGTTTAATTTGCTCTGTTTAATTTGCTCTGTTTGATTTGTTAAATTTCTCTGTATTATTTGCTCTGTTTTATTTGCTCTGTATAATTTGCTCTGTTTTATCTGCTCTGTTTAATTTGCTCTGTTTAATTTGCTCTGTTTAATTTGCTCTGTTTAATTTGCTCTGTTTAATTTGCTCTGTTTAATTTGCTCTGTTTGATTTTCTCTGTTAAATTTGATATGTTTAATTTGCTCTGTTAAGTTGTCTCTGTTTAATTTGCTCTGTTTTTTTTGCTCTGTTTAATTTGATTTGTTATATTTGCTCTGTTTAATCTGCTAAGTTTAATTTGCACTGTTTAATTTGCTCTGTTTAATTTGTTCTGTTTAATTTGCTCTGTTTAACTTGCTCTGTTTAATTTGCTTTGTTTAAATTGCTCTGTTTAATTCGCTCTGTTTAATTTGCTCTGTTTAATTTGCTCTGTTAATTTGCTCTGTTTAATTTGTTCTGTTTAATTGGCTCTGTTTAATTCGCTCTGTATTATTTGCTCTGTTTAATTTGCTGTGTTAATTCACTCTGTTTAATTTGCTCTATTTAATTTACTTTGTTTATTTGCTTAGTTTAATTTAATCTAAATAATTGTCTCTGTTTTATTTGCTTTTTTAAATTTGCTCGTTTAATTTGCACTATTTAATTTGCTTGATTTAATTTGCTCTGCTTAATTTGCTCTGTAAAATTTGATCAGTTTTTTTATTTGCTCTGTTTTATTTGCTAAGTTTTATTTGATCTGTTTAATTTGCTCTGTTTAATTTGCTCTGTTTAATTTAATCTGTATTATTTGCTCTGTATTATTTGCTCTGTATTATTTGCTCTGTTTTATTTGCTCTGTTTAATTTGCTCTGTATAATTTGCCATGTTATATTCGCTCTGATAAATTTGCTTGGTTTAATTTGCTCTGTTTAATTTGCTCGTTAAATTTGCACTATTTAATTTGCTCTGATTTTTTTTTGCTCTGTTTGATTTGCTCTGTTTAATTTGCTCTGTCGAATTTGCTCTGTTTAATTTGCTCTGTTTAATTTGCTCTGTTTAATTTGCTCTGTTTAATTTGCTCTGTTTAATTTGCTCTGTTTAATTTGCTCTGTTTAATTTGCTTTGTTTAATTTGCTCTGTTTATTTGCTCTGTTTAATTTTCTCTGTTCAATTTGCTCTGAATATGTTGCTCTGTTTAATTTGCTTTTTTTTTGCTCTGCTAATTTGCTCTGTTTTTTTAAAAAAATTTGCCCTGTTTAACTTACTATATTTAATTTGCTCGTTTTAATTTGCTCTGTTTAGTTAGCTCTGTTTTATTCTTTCTATTTAATTTGCTCTGATTAATTTGCTCTGTTTTTTTTCCTCCGCTTAATTTGCACTGTTTAATTTGCTCTGTTTAATTTGCTCTGTTTTATTTGATCTTTATTATTTGCTCTGTATTATTTGCTCTGTTTAATTTGCTCTGTTTTATTTGCTCTGAATAATTTGCCCTGGTATATTTGCTCTGATTAATTTGCTCGGTTTAATTTGCTCTGTTTAATTTGCTCTGATAATTTGCTCTGTTTAATTTGCTCTGTTTAATTAGCGCTATTTAATTTGCCTTGTTTAATTTGCTCTGTTTTTTTTGATCTGTTTAATTTGCTTTGTTTAATTTGCTGTTAAATTTTCTGTTTTTTTTTGCTCTGTTATTTGCTCTTTTTTATTTTCTTTCTTTATTTCGCTATATTTCATTTTGTTGTGTTTCGTAATAATTTTTATATGCTCTTTTTTATTAATCTCCGATTTATTTGCTCTGTTTAATTTGTTTATTTTCATTTTCTGTCTACTGTGCTCTATATAATGTGATCTGTTAAACTCTTTTTTTTAAATTTACTGTGCCTTGTTACCTACTAATTTTTGGCCGTTTTATTTGATCATGAATATCTGCTCTATAAAATTTGTTCGGACAAATTTTAAACTGATATATTTGCTTTGTATAATTGGCTCTTGGTAATGTGCACTCTATAATTTGCAGTTTTATTTTGTATGTCAAGATTGCACCTTGATTTGATGTGTTTAAAAGGCTAATTGAAAGTTGCGATGTTGTATTTTATCTGCTTTATTTGCTGTTTAATTTGATCAGTTTTTTTATTTGCTTTGTTTAATTTGCTCTGTTCAATTTGATCTGTTTAATTTGCTCTGTTTAATTTGCTTTGTTTAATTTGATCTGTATTATTTGATCTGTTTTATTTGCGCTGTTTAATTTGCTCTGTTTAATTTGCTCTGAATAATTCGCCCTGTTTTATTCGCTCTGATTAATTTGTCCGGTTTAATTTGCTCTGTTTTATTTGCTCGTTTAATTTGCTCTGTTTAATTGCTCTGTTTTATTTGCTCTGTTTAATGTTCTCTGAATAATTTGCTCTGTTAATTTACTATATTTAATTTGTTCGTTTTAATTTGCTCTGTTTAGTTAGCTCTGTTTTATTCTTTCTATTTAATTTGTTCTGATGAATTTGCTCTATTTTTTCTCTCTATTTAGATTGCTCTGTTTAATTTGTTTCGTTCAATTTGCTTTGTTTAATTTTCCTTGTTTAATTTGTTTTGTTTAATTTGCTCTGTTCAATTTAATCTGATTAATATGCTTTGTTTAATTTGTTCTTTTTAATTTGCTGTGTTTTATTTCCACTGTTTAATTTGCTCTGTTTAATTTGCTCTGTTCAATTTGCTTTATTTAATTTGCTCGTTTAATTTGCACTATTTAATTTGCTTTATTTAATTTGCTCTGCTTAATTTGCTCTGTTTAATTTAATCAGTTTTTTTATTTGCTTTGTTTTATTTGCTCTGTTCAATTTGATCTGTTTAATTTGCTCCGTTTAATTTGCTTAGTTTAATTTAATCTGTAATATTTGATCTGTTTTATTTGCTCTGTTTAATTTGCTCTGTGTTATTTGCTCTGAATAATTCGCCCTGTTTTATTTGCTCTGATTAATTTGCTCGGTTTAAATTGCTCTGTTTAATTTGCTCGTTTAATTTGCTCTATTTAATTTGCTTTGTTTAATTTGCTTTGTTAAATTTGCTCTGTAAAATTTGCTCTGTCTAATTTGCTTTATTTAATTTGCTCTGTTTAATTGGCTCTGTTTAATTTGCTCTGTATTATTTGCTCTGTTTTATTTCCTCTGTTTAATTTGCACTGTTTAATTTGCACTGTTCAATTTGCTCTGTTTATTTGCTTTGTTCAATTTGCTCTGAATTTGTTGCTCTGTTCCATTTGCTCTATTTAATTTGCTTTGTTTATTTGCTCTGTTTTATTTGCTTTGTTTAATTTGCTCTGAATAATTGTCTCTGTTTTATTTGCTTTTTTAAATTTGCTTGTTTTATTTGCACTATTTAATTTGCTTTATTTAATTTGCTAAGCTTAATTTGCTCTGTTTAATTTGATCAGTTTTTTTTATCTGCTCTGTTTAATTTGCTAAGTTTAATTTGATCTGTTTAATTTGCTCTGTTTAATTTGCTCTGTTTTATTTAAGCTGTATTGTTTGCTCTGTATTATTTGCTCTGTATTATTTGCTCTGTATTATTTGCTCTGTTTAATTTGCTCTGTTGAAATTTGCTCTGAATATTTTGCTTTGTTATATTTGCTTTGATTAATTTGCTCGGTTTAATTTGCTCTGTTTAATTTGCTCGTTAAATTTGCTCTATTTAATTTGCTCTGTTTTTTTTGCTCTGTTTGATTTGCTCTGTTTAATTTGCTTTGTTTAATTTGCTCTGTTTAATTTCCTTTGTTTTATTTGCTCTGTTTAATTTGCTCTGATTAATTTGCTCTGTTTTATTTCCTCTGTTTAATTTGCTCTGTTTAATTTGCTCTGTTCAATTTGCTCTGATTTATATGCTTTGTTTAATTTGCTCTTTTTAATTTGCTCTGTTTTTTTCCTTTAATAAATTTGCTCTGTTTAATTTGCTCTGTTTAATTTGCTCTGTTTAATTTGCTCTGTATTATTTGCTCTGTTTAATTTGCCGTGTTTATTTGCTCTGTTTAATTTGCTTTGTTTAATTTGCTCTTTTTTTATCTGTTAATTTGCTCTGTTCAATTTACTCTGAATATGTTGCTTTGTTCAATTTGCTCTATGTTATTTGCTCTGTGTTTTTGCTCTGTTTTATTTGCTCCGTGTTTTTGCTTTGTTTTATTTGCTCTGTTTAATTTCCTCCAAATAATTTTCTCTGTATTTTTGCTCTATTTAATTTGCTCGTTTAATTTGCACTTTTTAATTTGCTTTAGTAAATTTACTTTGCTTAATTTGCTCTGTTTAATTTGCTCAGTTTTTTCATTTGCTCTGTTTAATTTGCTCTGCTTAATTGCTCTGTTCAATTTGCTTTGTTTAATTGCTCTGTTTAATTTGCTCTGTTAAATTTGCTCTGTTTTATTTGCTCTGTTTGATTTGTTCTGTTTAATTTGCTCTGTTTTATTTGATCTGTATTATTTGCTCTGTTTAATTTGCTCTGTTTAATTTGCTCTGTTTGATTTGCTCTGTTTAATTTGCTCTGTTTAATTTGCTTTGTTTAATTTGCTCAGAATATGTTGCTCTGTTCAATTTGCTCTATTTAATTTGCTCTGTTTATTTGCTCTGTTTTATTTGCTTTGTTTAATTTGATCTAAATAATTGTCTCTGTTTAATTTGCTCTGTTTTTTTTGCTCTGTTTGATTTGATTTGTTTAATTTCTCTGTATGATTTGCACTGTTTTATTTGCTCTTTATAATTTGCTCTGTTTTATCTGCTCTGTTTAATTTGCTCTGTTTAATTTGCTCCGTTTAATTTGCTCTGTTTAATTTGCTCTTTTTAATTTGCTCTGTTTGATTTTCTCTGTTTAATTTAATATGTTTAATTTGCTCTGTTTAGTTGTCTCTGTTAAATTTGCTCTGTTTTATTTGCTCTGTTAAATTAGATTTGTTATATTTGCTCTGTTTAATCTGCTAAGTTTAATTTGCACTGTTTAATTTGCTCTGTTTAATTTGCTCTGTTTAATTTGCTCTGTGTTATTTGCTCTGTTTAATTTGCTCTGTTAAATTTGCTCTGTTTAATTTGCTCTGTTTAATTTGCTCTGTTTAATTTGCTCTGTTTAATTTGCTCTGTTTAATTTGCTCTGTATTATTTGCTCTTTTGAATTTGCTCTGTATTATTTGCATTGTTTAATTTGCTTTGTTTTTTTGCTTTGTTTAATTTGCTCTGTTCAAATTGCTCTGTTAATTTGCACTGTTATATTTGCTCTACATATGTTGCTCTGTTCAATTTGCTCGTTTAAATTTGCTCTGGTTATTTGCCCTGTTTTATTTGCTCTGTTTAATTTGCTCTGAATAATTTGCTCTGTTTAATTTTTTTTTTAATTTGCTCGTTTAATTTGCACTATTTAATTTGCTTTATTTAATTTGCTCTGCTTAATTTGCTCTGTTTAATTTGATCAGTTTTTTTATTTGCTTTGTTTAATTTGCTCTGTTCAATTTGATCTGTTTAATTTGCTCTGTTTTATTTGCTTTGTTTAATTTGATCTGTATTATTTGATCTGTTTTATTTGCTATGTTTAATTTGCTCTGTTTAATTTGCTCTGAATAATTCGCCCTGTTTTATTCTGATCTGTATTATTAGATCGGTTAAATTCGATTTGTTTTCTTTGCTCTGTTTAATTTGCTCTGTTTTATTTGCTCTGTTTAATTTGCTCTGATTATTTTGCTAAGTATAAGTTGCTCGTTTTAATTTGCTCTGTTAAATTTGCTCAGTTTTATTTGCCCTGTTGAATTTGATATGTTTAATTTGCTCTGTTTAATTTGCTCTTTTTTATTTGCTCTGTTTAATTTGCTCTGTTTAATTTGCTCTGTTTTAATGCTCTGTATAATTGTGCTAAGTGTTATTTGCTCTGTATTCTTTGCTCTCTTTAGTTTGCTCTGTTTAATTTGCTCTGTTTTATTTGCTCTGTTTAATTCGATTTGTTTAATTTGCTGTGGTAAATCTGTTAAGTTTAATTTGCACTGTTAGATTTGCTCTGTTTAATTTGCTCTCTTAAGTTTGCTCTGTATAATTTTCTCTATTTAATTCGATTTGTTAAATTTGCTCTGTTTAATCTGCTAAGTTAAATTTGCACTGTTTAATTTGCTCTGTTTAATTTGCTCTGTTTAATTTGCTCTGTTAATTTGCTCTGTTTAATTTGCTCTGTTTAATTTGCTCTGTTTAATTTGCTCTGTTTAATTTGCTCTGTTTAATTTGCTCTGTTTAATTTGCTCTGTTCAATTTGCTTTGTTAATTTGCTCTGTTCAATTTGCTCTGTTTATTTGCTCTGTTCAATTTGCTCTGAATATGTTGCTCCGTTCTATTTGCTCTATGTAATTTGCTCTGTGTTTTTGCTCTGTTTTATTTGCTCTGTGTTTTTGCTCTGTTTTATTTGCTCTGTTGAATTTGCTCTAAATAATTTGCTCTTTTTTTGCTCTATTTAATTTGCTGGTTTAATTTGCACTATTTAATTTGCTTTTTTAATTTGCTCTGCTTAATTTGCTCTGTTTAATTTTCTCAGTTTTTTATTTGCTTTGTCAATTTGCTCTGTGTAATTTGCTCTGTTTAATTTGTTCTGTTTTATTAGCTCTGTTTTATTTGCTCTTTTTAATTTGCTCTGTTTTATTTGATCTGTATCATTTGCTCTGTTTTATTTGCTCTGTTTAATTTGCTCTGTTTAATTTGCTCCGTTCAATTTGCTCTATTTAATTTAGTCTGTATTATTTGCCCTGTTTTATTTGCTCCGTTTTATTTGCTCTGTTTAATTTGCTCTGTTTTATTTGCTTTAAATAATTTGCTCTGTTTAATTTGCTCTGATTAATTTGCTCTGTTTAATTTGCTCTGTTTAATTTGCTTGTTTAATAAGCTCTATTTAATTTTCTCTGTTTTTTTGCTCTGTTTGATTTGCTCTGTTTAAATTGCTTTGTTTAATTTGCTCTGTCTAATTTGCTCTGTTTAATTTGCTCTGTTTAATTTGCTCTAATTAAATTGCTCTGGTTAATTTGCTCCGTTTAATTTGCTTTGTTAAATTTGCTCTGTTTAATTTGCTCTGTTTAATTTGCTCTGTTTAATTTGCTCTGTTTAATTTATTCTGTTTGATTTGATTTGTTTAAATTCTCTGTATTATTTGCTCTGTTTTATTTGCTCTGTATAATTTGCTCTGTTTTATCTGCTCTGTTTAATTTGCTCTGTTTAATTTGCTCTGTTTAATTTGCTCTGTTTGATATGCTCTGTTTAATTTGATATGTTTAATTTGCTCTGTTTAATTTGCTCTATTAAATTTGCTCTGTTTAATTTGCTCTGTTTAATTTGCTCTGCTTAATTTTCTCAATTTAATTTGCTCTGTATTCTTTGCTCTCTTTAGTTTGCTTTGTTAATTTGCTCTGTTGATTTGCTCTGTTCAATTTGCTCTGAATATGTTGCTCCGTTCTATTTGCTCTATGTAATTTGCTCTGTGTTTTTGCTCTGTTTTATTTGCTCTGTGTTTTTGCTCTGTTTTATTTGCTCTGTTGAATTTGCTCTAAATAATTTGCTCTTTTTTTGCTCTATTTAATTTGCTGTTTAATTTGCTCTATTTAATTTGCTTTTTTAATTTGCTCTGCTTTAATTTGCTCTGTTTAATTTTCTCAGTTTTTTATATGCTTTTTTAATTTGCTCTGTGTAATTTGCTCTGTTTAATTTGTTCTGTTTTATTAGCTCTGTTTTATTTGCTCTTTTTAATTTGCTCTGTTTAATTTGATCTGTATTATTTGCTCTGTTTTATTTGCTCTGTTTAATTTGCTCTGTTTAATTTGCTCTGTTCAATTTGCTCTATTTAATTAAGTCTGTATTATTTGCCCTGTTTTATTTGCTCCGTTTTATTTGCTCTGTTCAATTTGCTCTATTTAATTTAGTCTGTATTATTTGCCCTGTTTTATTTGCTCCGTTTTATTTGCTCTGTTTAATTTGCTCTGTTTAATTTGCTCGTTTAATAAGCTCTATTTAATTTTCTCTTTTTTTTGCTCTGTTTGATTTGCTCTGTTTGATTTGCTCTGTTTAATTTGCTCTGTCTAATTTGCTCTGTTTAATTTGCTCTGTTTAATTTGCTCTAATTTAATTGCTCTGGTTAATTTGCTCCGTTTAATTTGCTTTGTTAAATTTGCTCTGTTTAATTTGCTCTGTTTAATTTGCTCTGTTTAATTTATTCTGTTTGATTTGATTTGTTTAAATTCTCTGTATTATTTGCTCTGTTTTATTTGCTCTGTATAATTTGCTCTGTTTTATCTGCTCTGTTTAATTTGCTCTGTTTAATTTGCTCTTTAATTTGCTCTGTTTGATATGCTCTGTTTAATTTGATATGTTTAATTTGCTCTGTTTAATTTGCTCTATTAAATTTGCTCTGTTTAATTTGCTCTGTTTAATTTGCTCTGCTTAATTTTCTCAATTTAATTTGCTCTGTATTCTTTGCTCTCTTTAGTTTGCTTTGTTTAATTTGCTCTGTTTAATTTGCTCTGTTCAATTCGATTTGTAAAATTTGCTCTGTTTTCTCTTCTAAGTTTAATTTGCACTGTTTAATTTGCTCTGTTTAAATTGCTCTGTGTGTTTTGCTCTGTTTAATTTGCTCTGTTTAATTTGCTCTGTTTAATTTGCTCTGTTTAATTTGCTCTGTTTAATTTGCTCTGTTTAATTTGCTCTGTTTAATTTGCTCTGTTGTTTAATTTGCTCTGTTTAATTTGCTCTGTTTAATTTGCTCTGTTTAATTTGCTCTGTTTAATTTGCTCTGTTTAATTTGCTCTGTTTAATTTGCTCTGTTTAATTTGCTCTGTTTAATTTGCTCTGTTTAATTCTTAATTTGCTCTGTTTAATTTGCTCTGTTTAATTTGCTCTGTTTAATTTGCTCTGTTTAATTTGCTCTGTTCAATTTGCTCTGTTAATTTGCTCTGTTCAATTTGCTCTGAATATGTTGCTCCGTTCTATTTGCTCTATGTAATTTGCTCTGTGTTTTTGCTCTGTTTTATTTGCTCTGTGTTTTTGCTCTGTTTTATTTGCTCTGTTGAATTTGCTCTAAATAATTTGCTCTTTTTTTGCTCTATTTAATTTGCTGGTTTAATTTGCACTATTTAATTTGCTTTTTTAATTTGCTCTGCTTAATTTGCTCTGTTTAATTTTCTCAGTTTTTTATATGCTTTTTTAATTTGCTCTGTGTAATTTGCTCTGTTTAATTTGTTCTGTTTTATTAGCTCTGTTTTATTTGCTCTTTTTAATTTGCTCTGTTTAATTTGATCTGTATTATTTGCTCTGTTTTATTTGCTCTGTTTAATTTGCTCTGTTCAATTTGCTCTTTTTAATTTGTCTGTTTAATTTGCTCTTTTTAATTTGCTCTGTTTAATTTGCTCTGTTTAATTTGCTCTGTTTAATTTGCTCTGTTTAATTTGCTCTGTTTAATTTGCTCTGTTTAATTTGCTCTGTTTAATTTGCTCTGTTTAATTTGCTCTGTTTAATTTGCTCTGTTTAATTTGCTCTGTTTAATTTGCTCTGTTTAATTTGCTCTGTTTAATTTGCTCTGTTTAATTTGCTCTGTTTAATTTGCTCTGTTTAATTTGCTCTGTTTAATTTGCTCTGTTTAATTTGCTCTGTTTAATTTGCTCTGTTTAATTTGCTCTGTTTAATTTGCTCTGTTTAATTTGCTCTGTTTAATTTTCTCTGTTTAATTTGCTCTGTTTAATTTGCTCTGTTTAATTTGCTCTGTTTAATTTGCTCTGTTTAATTTGCTCTGTTTAATTTGCTCTGTTTAATTTGCTCTGTTTAATTTGCTCTGTTTAATTTGCTCTGTTTAATTTGCTCTGTTTAATTTGCTCTGTTTAATTTGCTCTGTTTAATTTGCTCTGTTTAATTTGCTCTGTTTAATTTGCTCTGTTTAATTTGCTCTGTTTAATTTGCTCTGTTTAATTTGCTCTGTTTAATTTGCTCTGTTTAATTTGCTCTGTTTAATTTGCTCTGTTTAATTTGCTCTGTTTAATTTGCTCTGTTTAATTTGCTCTGTTTAATTTGCTCTGTTTAATTTGCTCTGTTTAATTTGCTCTGTTTAATTTGCTCTGTTTAATTTGCTCAATTTAATTTGCTCTGTATTCTTTGCTCTCTTTAGTTTGCTTTGTTAATTTGCTCTGTTCAATTTGCTCTATTAATTTGCTCTGTTTAATTAGCTCTGAATATGTTGCTCCGTTCTATTTGCTCTATGTAATTTGCTCTGTGTTTTTGCTCTGTTTTATTTGCTCTATGTTTTTGCTCTGTTTTATTTGCTCTGTTGAATTTGCTCTAAATAATTTGCTCTTTTTTTGCTCTTTTTAATTTGCTGGTTTAATTTGCACTATTTAATTTGCTTTTTTAATTTGCTCTGCTTAATTTGCTCTGTTTAATTTTCTCAGTTTTTTATATGCTTTTTCAATTTGCTCTGTGTAATTTGCTCTGTTTAATTTGTTCTGTTTTATTAGCTCTGTTTTATTTGCTCTTTTTAATTTGCTCTGTTTAATTTGATCTGTATCATTTGCTCTGTTTTATTTGCTCTATTTAATTTGCTCTGTTTAATTTGCTCTGTTCAATTTGCTCTATTTAATTAAGTCTGTATTATTTGCCCTGTTTTATTTGCTCTGTTTTATTTGCTCTGTTTAATTTGCTCTGTTTTATTTGCTCTAAATAATTTGCTCTGTTTAATTTGCTCTGATTAATTTGCTCTGTTTAATTTGCTCTGTTACATTTGCTCGTTTAATTAGCTCTATTTAATTTTCTCTGTTTTTTTGCTCTCTTTGATTTCCTCTGTTTGATTTGCTCTGTTTAATTTGCTCTGTTTAATTTGCTCTGTTTAATTTGCTCATTTTAATTTGCTCTGTTTAATTTGCTCCGTTTAGTTTGCTCTGTTGAATTTGCTCTGTTTAATTTGCTCTGTTTAATTTGCTCTGTCTAATTTGTTCTGTTTGATTTGATTTGTTAAATTTCTCTGTATAATTTGCTCTGTTTTATTTGCTCTGTATAATTTGCTATGCTTTATCTGCTCTGTTCAATTTGCTCTGTTTAATTTGCTCTGTTTAATTTGCTCTGTTTTATTTGCTCTGTTTAATTTGCTCTGTTTGATTTGCTCTGTTTAATTTGCTCTGTTTAATTTGCTCTGTTAAATTTGCTCTGTTAAATTTGCTCTGTTTTATTTGCTCTGTTTAATTTGCTCTGTCTAATTTTTCCGTTTGATTTGATTTGTTAAATTTCTCTGTATTTTTTGCTCTGTTTTATTTCCTTTGTTTAATTTGCACTGTTTAATTTGCTCTGTTTAATTTTATCTGTTTAATTTGCTCCGTTTAATTTGATCTGTATTATTTGCTCTGTATTATTTGCTCTGTTTAATTTGCTCTGAATAATTTGCCCTGTTATATTTGCTCTGATTAATTTGCTTGGTTTAATTTGCTCTGTTTAATTTGCTCGTTTTATTTCTTCTATTTAATTTGCTCTGTTTTTTTGCTTGGTTTGATTTGCTTTGTTTCATTTGCTCTGTCTAATTTGCTCTGTTTAGTTTGCTCTGTTTTATTTGCTCCGTTTTATTTGCTCTGTTTAATTTGCTGTGTTTTATTTGCTCTAAATAATTTGCTCTGTTTAATTTGCTTTGATTAATTTGCTCTGTTTAATTTGCTCTGTTTAATTTGATCGTTAAATTAGCTTTATTTAATTTTCTCTGTTTTTTTGCTCTGTATGATTTGCTCTGTTTGATTTGCTCTGTTTAATTTGCTCGGTCTAATTTGCTCTGTTGAATTTGCTCTGGTTAATTTGCTCTGTTTAATTTGCTCTGTTTAATTTGCTCCGTTTAGTTTGCTCTGTTAAATTTGCTCTGTTTAAAATGCTCTGTTTAATTTGCTCTGTCTAATTTGTTCTGTTTAATTTGATTTGTTAAATTTCTCTGTATAATTTGCTCTGTTTTATTTGCTCTGTATAATTTGCTATGTTTTATTTGCTCTGTTTAATTTGCTCTGTTTAATTTGCTCTGTTTAATTGGCTCTGTTTAATTTGCTCTGTTTGATTTGCTCTGTTTAATTTGCTCTGTTTAATTTGCTCTGTTTAATTTGCTCTGTTTAATTTGCTCTGTTTAATTTGCTCTGTTTAATCTGCTCTGTCTAATTTGTTCTGTTTGATTTGATTTGTTAAATTTCTATGTATTATTTGCTCTGTTTTATTTCCTCTGTTCAATTTGCACTGTTTAATTTGCTCTGTTTAATTTGCTCTGTTTAATTTGCTCCGTTTAATTTGATCTGTATTATTTGCTCTGTATTATTTGCTCTGTTTTATTTGCTCTGTTTAATTTGCTCTGAATAATTTGCCCTGTTATAATTTGCTCTGATTAATTTGCTTGGTTTAATTTGCTCTGTTTAATTTGCTCGTTTTATTTGCTCTATTTTATTGCTCTGTTTTTTTGCTCTATTTAATTTGCTCTGTTTAATTTGCTCTCTTTAATTTAGTCTGTATTTATTTGCTCTGTTTATTTGCTCTGTTTTATTTGCTCTGTTTAATTTGCTCTGTTTTATTTGCTCTAAATAATTTGCTCTGTTAAATTTGCTCTGATTAATTTGCTCTGTTTAATTTGCTCTGTTACATTTGCTCGTTTAATTAGCTCTATTTAATTTTCTCTGTTTTTTTGCTCTCTTTGATTTCCTCTGTTTGATTTGCTCTGTTTAATTTGCTTGGTCTAATTTGCTCTAATAAATTTGCTCTGTTTAATTTGCTCTGTTTAATTTGCTCTGTTTAATTTGCTCTGTTTAATTTGCTCTGTTTAATTTGCTCTGTTTAATTTGCTCTGTTTAATTTGCTCCGTTTAGTTTGCTCTGTTGAATTTGCTCTGTTTAATTTGCTCTGTTTAATTTGCTCTGTCTAATTTGTTCTGTTTGATTTGATTTGTTAAATTTCTCTGTATAATTTGCTCTGTTTTATTTGCTCTGTATAATTTGCTATGTTTTATCTGCTCTGTTTAATTTGCTCTGTTTAATTTGCTCTGTTTAATTTGCTCTGTTTAATTTGCTCTGTTTGATTTGCTCTGTTTAATTTGATATGTTTAATTTGCTCTGTTTAAATTTGCTCTGTTAAATTTGCTCTGTTTAATTTGCTCTGTTTAATTTGCTCTGTCTAATTTGTTCTGTTTGATTTGATTTGTAAAATTTCTCTGTATTATTTGCTCTGTTTTATTTCCTCTGTTTAATTTGCACTGTTCAATTTGCTCTGTTTAATTTGCTCTGTTTAATTTGCTCCGTTTTATTCGATCTGTATTATTTGCTCTGTATTATTTGCTCTGTTTAATTTGCTCTGTTTAATTTGCTCTGAATAATTTGCTTTGTTATATTTGCTCTGATATTTTTGCTTGGTTTAATTTGCTCTGTTTAATTTGCTCGTTTTATTTGCTCGTTTTATTTGCTCTATTTAATTTGCTCTGTTTTTTTTGCTCGGTTTTATTTGCTTTGTTTCATTTGCTCTGTCTAATTCGCTTTGTTTAATTTGCTCTGTTAAATATGCTCTGTTTTATTTGATCTGTTTAATTTGCTCTGTTAAATTTGCTCTGTTTTATTTGCTCTGTTTATTTGCTCTGTTTAATTTGCTCTGTACAATTTGCTCTGAATATGTTGCTCTGTTCAATTTGCTCTTTTTTTTGCTCTGTTTATTTGCTCTGTTTTATTTGCTCTGTTTAATGTGCTTAAAATAATTTGCTCTGTTTTATTTACTATATTTAATTTGCTCGTTTTAATTTGCTCTGTTTAGTTAGCTCTGTTTTATTCTTTCTGTTTTATTTGCTCTGATTCATTTGCTCTGTTTTATTCTCTCTATTTAGATTGCTCTGTTTAATTTGCTTCGATCAATTTGCTTTGTATAATTTTCCTTAATAAATTTGTTCTGTTAAATTTGCTCTGTTTAATTTGCTTTAATTCATTTGCTTTGTTTAATTTGCTCTTTCTAATTTGCTCTGTTTTTTTTCCTCTGTTTAATTTGCTCTTTTTAATTTGCTGTGTTTTATTTCCTCTGTATAATTTGCTTTGTTTAATTTGCTCTGTTGAATTTGCTCTGTTAAATTAGCGCTATTTAATTTGCTCTGTTAAATTTGCTCTGTTTAATTAGCTCCGTTGAATTTTCTTTGTTTAATTTGCTGTTAAATTTGCTGTTTTTTTTTGCTCTGTTATTTGCTCTTTATTATTTTCTTTCTTTATTTCGCTATGTTTCATTTTGTTGTGTTTCGTAATAATTTTTATATGCTCTTTTTAATTAAGCTCCGATTTATTTGCTCTGTTAAATTTGTTCATTTTCATTTTCTGTCTACTGTGCTCTTTATAATGTGCTCTGTTAAACTTTATTTTTTAAATTTACTGTGCCTTGTTACCTACTTATTTTTGACCGTTTTATTTGATCGTGAATATCTGCTCTATAAAATTTGTTCGGATAAATTTTAAACTGATATATTTGCTTTGTATAATTGGCTCTCGGTAATGTGCACTCAATAATTTGCAATTTAATTTTGTATGTTAAGATTGCACCTTGATTTGATGTGTTTAATAAGCAAATTAAAAGTTGCGATGTTGTATTTTATCTGTTTAATTTGCTCTGTTTAATTTGCTCTAATTAAGTTGCGCTATTGAATTAAAGCTGTTTGCTTTTTTTTTAATTTGCTCTGTTTAATAAGCTCTTTTTATAAAGCTATGTTTTATTTTATTTGTTTAAATTGCTTTGTTTACTTTGCTCTGTAAAAGTTGCTCTGTAATATTTGCTCTGTTCAATTTGCTCTGTTTAATTTGCTCTGTATAATTTGCTCTGTATAATTTGCTCTGTTTAATTTGCTCTATTTAATTTGCTTTGTTTTGTTTTTTCTCAGTTTAATTTGCTTTGTTTAATTTGCTCTGTTGAATTCTGCTCAGTTTAATTTGCTCTGTATACTTTGCTCTCTTGAGTTTGCTCTGTTTTATTTGCTCTGTTTAATTTGCTCTGTTTAATTCAATTTGTTAAATTTCCTTTGTTTAATCTGCTAAGTTTAATTTGCACTGTTTAATTTGCTCGGTCTAATTTGCTCTGTTTAATTTGCTCTGTTTAATTTGCTCTGTTTAATTTGCTCTTTTTAATTTGCTCCGTTTAGTTTGCTCTGTTGAATTTGCTCTGTTTAATTTGCTCTGTTTAATTTGCTCTGTCTAATTTGTTCTGTTTGATTTGATTTGTTAAATTTCTCTGTATAATTTGCTCTGTATTATTTGCTCTGTATAATTTGCTATGTTTTATCTGCTCTGTTTAATTTGCTCTGTTTAATTTGCTCTGTTTAATTTGCTCTGTTTGATTTGCTCTGTTTAATTTGATATGTTTAATTTGCTCTGTTAAATTTGCTCTGTTTAATTTGCTCTGTTTAATTTGCTCTGTCTAATTTGTTCTGTTTGATTTGATTTGTAAAATTTCTCTGTATTATTTGCTTTGTTTTATTTCCTCTGTTAAATTTGCACTGTTTAATTTGCTCTGTTTAATTTGCTCTGTTTAATTTGCTCTGTTTAATTTGCTCTGTTAAATTTGCTCTGAATAATTTGCCCTGTTATATTTGCTCTGATTAATTTGCTTGGTTTAATTTGCTCTGTTCAATTTGCTCTGTTTTATTTGCTCTAAATAATTTGCTCTGTTTAATTTGATCTGATTAATTTGCTCTGTTTAATTTGCTCTGTTACATTTGCTCGTTTAATAAGCTCTATTTAATTTTCTCTGTTTTTTTTTGCTCTGTTTGATTTGCTCTGTTTAATTTGCTCGGTCTAATTTGCTCTGTTAAATTTGCTCTGTTTAGTTTGCTCTGTTTAATTTGCTCTGTTTAATTTGCTCTGTCTAATTTGTTCTGTTTGATTTGATTTGTTAAATTTCTCTGTATAATTTGCTCTGTTTTATTTGCTCTGTATAATTTGCTATGTTTTATCTGCTCTGTTTAATTTGCTCTGTTTAATTTGCTCTGTTTAATTTGCTCTGTTTTATTTGCTCTGTTTAATTTGCTCTGTTTGATTTGCTCTGTTTAATTTGATATGTTTAATTTGCTCTGTTAAATTTGCTCTGTTAAATTTGCTCTGTTTTATTTGCTCTGTTTAATTTGCTCTGTCTAATTTTTCCGTTTGATTTGATTTGTTAAATTTCTCTGTATTTTTTGCTCTGTTTTATTTCCTTTGTTTAATTTGCACTGTTTAATTTGCTCTGTTTAATTTTATCTGTTTAATTTGCTCCGTTTAATTTGATCTGTATTATTTGCTCTGTATTATTTGCTCTGTTTAATTTGCTCTGAATAATTTGCCCTGTTATATTTGCTCTGATTAATTTGCTTGGTTTAATTTGCTCTGTTTAATTTGCTCGTTTTATTTCTTCTATTTAATTTGCTCTGTTTTTTTGCTCGGTTTGATTTGCTTTGTTTCATTTGCTTTGTCTAATTTGCTCTGTTCAATTTGCTCTGTTAATTTGCTCTGTTTAATTTGCTCTGAATATATTGTTCTGTTCTATTTGCTCTATGTAATTTGCTCCGTGATTTTGCTCTGTTATATTTTCTCTGTGTTTTTGCTCTGTTTTATTTGCTCTGTGTTTTTGCTCTGTTTTATTTGCTTGTTTTATTTGCTCTAAATTATTTGCTCTTTTTTTGCTCTATTTAATTTGCTTGTTTAATTTGCACTATTAAATTTGCTTTTTTAATTTGCTCTGCTTAATTTGCTCTGTTTTATTTTCTCAGTTTTTTTTATTTGCTCTATTTAATTTGCTCTGTTTAATTTGCTCTGTGTAGTTTGCTCTGTTTTATTAGCTCTATTTAATTTGCTCTTTTTTATTTGCTCTGTTTAATTTCCTCTGTATTATTTGCTTTGTTTTATTTGCTCTGTTTAATTTGCTCTGTTTAATTTGCTCTGTTTAATTTGCTCTGTTTAGTTTGCTCTGTTTAATTTTCTCTGTTTAATTTGCTCTGTTTAATTTGCTCTGTTTAATTTGCTCTCTTTAATTTAGTCTGTATTATTTGCTCTGTTTTATTTGCTCCGTTTTATTTGCTCTGTTTAATTTGCTCTGTTTTTTTTCTCTAAATAATTTGCTCTGTTTAATTTGCTCTGTTTATTTGCTCTGTTAAATTTGCTCTGTTTAATTTGCTCGTTTAATAAGCTCTATTTAATTTTCTCTGTTTTTTTTTGCTCTGTTTGATTTGCTCTGTTTGATTCGCTCTGATTTATTTGCTCGGTCTAATTTGCTCCGTTTAATTTGCTCTGTTTAATTTGCTCTGTTTAATTTGCTCTGTTTAATTTGCTCTGTTTAATTTGCTCTGTTTAATTTGCTCTATTAAATTTGCTCTGTTTTATTTGCTCTGTTTAATTTGCTCTGTCTAATTTGTTCTGTTTGATTTGATTTGTTAAATTTCTCTGTATTATTTGCTCTGTTTTATTTGCTCTGTATAATTTGCTATGTTTTATCTGCTCTGTTTAATTTGCTCTGTTTTATTTGCTCTGTTCAATTTGCTCTGTTTTATTTGCTCTGTTTGATTTGCTCTGTTTAATTTGAAATGTTTAATTTGCTCTGTTTAATTTGCTCTATTTAATTTGCTCTGTTTAATTTGCTCTGTTTAATTTGATCTGTTCAATTTTCTCAATTATATTTGCTCTGTATTCTTTGCTCTCTTTAGTTTGCTTTGTTTAATTTGCTCTGACTAACTCGCTCTGTCTAATTCGATTTGTTAAATTTGCTCTGTTTTATCTGCTAAGTTTAATTTGCACTGTTTAATTTTCTCTGTTTAAATTGCTTTGTGTTACTTGCTCTGTTTAATTTGCTCTGTATAATTTGCTCTGTTTAATTTGCTCTCTTTAATTTGCTCTGTTTGATTTGCTCTGTTGAAATTGATATGTTTAATTTGCTCTGTTTAATTTGCTCTGTTTTATTTGCTCTGTTTAATTTGCTCTGTTTAATTTGCTCTGTTTAATTTGCTCTGTTTAATTTGCTATGTCTAATTGTGCTAAGTGTTATTTGCTCTGTATTCTTTGCTCTCTTTAGTTTGTGCTGTTTAATTTGCTCTGTTTAATTCGATTTGTTAAATTTGCTCTGTTTTATCTGCTAAGTTTAATTTGCACTGTTTAATTTGCTCTGTTTATTTGCTCTGTTTAATTTGCTTTGTTAATTTGCTCTGTTGAATTTGATCTGTTTTATTTGCTCTGAATATGTTGCTCTGTTCTATTTGCTCTATGTAATTTGCTCTGTGTTTTGCTCTGTTTTATTTGCTCTGTGTTTTTGCTCTGTTTTATTTGCTCTGTGTTTTTGCTCTGTTTTATTTGCTCTGTTTTATTTGCTCTAAATAATTTGCTCTTTTTTTGCTCTATTTAATTTGCTTGTTTAATTTGCAATACAAAATTTGCTTTTTTAATTTGCTCTGCTTAATTTGCTCTGTTTAATTTTCTCAGTTTTTTTATTTGCTTTATCTTATTTGCTCGTTTTATTTGCTCTATTTAATTTGCACTGTTTTTTTTGCTCTGTTTGATTTGCTCTGTTTAATTTGCTCTGTTTATTTGCTCTGTTTAATTTGCTCTGTTCAATTTGCTCTGAATATCTAGCTCTGTTCAATTTGCTCTATTTATTTTGCTCTGTTTTTTTGCTCTGTTTTATTTGCCCTGTTTAATGTGCTCTGAATAATTTGCTCTGTTTAATTTACTATATTTAATTTCCTCGTTTTAATTTGCTCTGTTTAGTTAGCTCTATTTGATTCTTTCTATTTAATTTGCTCTGATTAATTTGCTCTATTTTTTCTCTCTATTTAGATTGCTCTGTTTAATTTGTTTCGTTCAATTTGCTTTGTATAATTTTCCTTGTTTAATTTGCTCTGTTTAATTTGCTCTGTTTAATTTGCTCTGTTTAATTTGCTCTGTCTAATTTGTTCTGTTTGATTTGATTTGTAAAATTTCTCTGTATTATTTGCTCTGTTTTATTTCCTCTGTTTAATTTGCACTGTTCAATTTGCTCTGTTTAATTTGCTCTGTTTAATTTGCTCCGTTTTATTCGATCTGTATTATTTGCTCTGTATTATTTGCTCTGTTTAATTTGCTCTGTTTAATTTGCTCTGAATAATTTGCTTTGTTATATTTGCTCTGATATTTTTGCTTGGTTTAATTTGCTCTGTTTAATTTGCTCGTTTTATTTGCTCTATTTAATTTGCTCTGTTTTTTTTGCTCGGTTTTATTTGCTTTGTTTCATTTGCTCTGTCTAATTCGCTTTGTTTAATTTGCTCTGTTAAATATGCTCTGTTTTATTTGATCTGTTTAATTTGCTCTGTTAAATTTGCTCTGTTTTATTTGCTCTGTTTATTTGCTCTGTTTAATTTGCTCTGTTCAATTTGCTCTGAATATGTTGCTCTGTTCAATTTGCTCTTTTTTTTGCTCTGTTTATTTGCTCTGTTTTATTTGCTCTGTTTAATGTGCTTAAAATAATTTGCTCTGTTTTATTTACTATATTTAATTTGCTCGTTTTAATTTGCTCTGTTTAGTTAGCTCTGTTTTATTCTTTCTGTTTTATTTGCTCTGATTTATTTGCTCTTTTTTATTCTCTCTATTTAGATTGCTCTGTTTAATTTGCTTCGATCAATTTGCTTTGTATAATTTTCCTTAATAAATTTGTTCTGTTAAATTTGCTCTGTTTAATTTGCTTTAATTCATTTGCTTTGTTTAATTTGCTCTTTCTAATTTGCTCTGTTTTTTTTCCTCTGTTTAATTTGCTCTTTTTAATTTGCTGTGTTTTATTTCCTCTGTATAATTTGCTTTGTTTAATTTGCTCTGTTGAATTTGCTCTGTTAAATTAGCGCTATTTAATTTGCTCTGTTAAATTTGCTCTGTTTAATTAGCTCCGTTGAATTTTCTTTGTTTTATTTGCTGTTAAATTTGCTGTTTTTTTTGCTCTGTTATTTGCTCTTTATTATTTTCTTTCTTTATTTCGCTATGTTTCATTTTGTTGTGTTTCGTAATAATTTTTATATGCTCTTTTTAATTAAGCTCCGATTTATTTGCTCTGTTAAATTTGTTCATTTTCATTTTCTGTCTACTGTGCTCTTTATAATGTGCTCTGTTAAACTTTATTTTTTAAATTTACTGTGCCTTGTTACCTACTTATTTTTGACCGTTTTATTTGATCGTGAATATCTGCTCTATAAAATTTGTTCGGATAAATTTTAAACTGATATATTTGCTTTGTATAATTGGCTCTCGGTAATGTGCACTCAATAATTTGCAATTTAATTTTGTATGTTAAGATTGCACCTTGATTTGATGTGTTTAATAAGCAAATTAAAAGTTGCGATGTTGTATTTTATCTGTTTAATTTGCTCTGTTTAATTTGCTCTAATTAAGTTGCGCTATTGAATTAAAGCTGTTTGCTTTTTTTTTAATTTGCTCTGTTTAATAAGCTCTTTTTATAAAGCTATGTTTTATTTTATTTGTTTAAATTGCTTTGTTTACTTTGCTCTGTAAAAGTTGCTCTGTAATATTTGCTCTGTTCAATTTGCTCTGTTTAATTTGCTCTGTATAATTTGCTCTGTATAATTTGCTCTGTTTAATTTGCTCTATTTAATTTGCTTTGTTTTGTTTTTTCTCAGTTTAATTTGCTTTGTTTAATTTGCTCTGTTGAATTCTGCTCAGTTTAATTTGCTCTGTATACTTTGCTCTTTTGAGTTTGCTCTGTTTTATTTGCTCTGTTTAATTTGCTCTGTTTAATTCGATTTGTTAAATTTCCTTTGTTTAATCTGCTAATTTCTTTGTTTAATTTGCTCTGTTTAATTTGCTCTGTTTAATTTGCTCTGTTTTATTTGCTCTGTTTAATTTGCTCTGTTTAATTTGCTCTGTTTAATTTGCTCTGTTTAATTTGCTCTGTTTAATTTGCTCTTTTTAATTTGCTCCGTTTAGTTTGCTCTGTTGAATTTGCTCTGTTTAATTTGCTCTGTTTAATTTGCTCTGTCTAATTTGTTCTGTTTGATTTGATTTGTTAAATTTCTCTGTATAATTTGCTCTGTTTTATTTCCTCTGTTAAATTTGCACTGTTTAATTTGCTCTGTTTAATTTGCTCTGTTTAATTTGCTCTGTTAAATTTGCTCTGAATAATTTGCCCTGTTATATTTGCTCTGATTAATTTGCTTGGTTTAATTTGCTCTGTTCAATTTGCTCTGTTTTATTTGCTCTAAATAATTTGCTCTGTTTAATTTGATCTGATTAATTTGCTCTGTTTAATTTGCTCTGTTACATTTGCTCGTTTAATAAGCTCTATTTAATTTTCTCTGTTTTTTTTTGCTCTGTTTGATTTGCTCTGTTTAATTTGCTCGGTCTAATTTGCTCTGTTAAATTTGCTCTGTTTAATTTGCTCTGTTTAATTTGCTCTGTCTAATTTGTTCTGTTTGATTTGATTTGTTAAATTTCTCTGTATAATTTGCTCTGTTTTATTATTTGCTCTGTTTAATTTGCTCTGTTTAATTTGCTCTGTTTAATTTGCTCTGTTTAATTTGCTCTGTTTGATTTGCTCTGTTTAATTTGATATGTTTAATTTGCTCT
>WNNJ02002618.1:0-38085 GCA_012934845.2 Pomphorhynchus laevis
GTCAGAAGGAAAGATTTTAAGATAGTCTATGTGAGTAATCAAATCTTGAGAGGCAAAATACTTCAGTATCGTTATCAGCTCACGTCCTCACACTTTAGCAAGATTTCTCGAAGAGGGTTCAAGATGTATTGCCCAGGATAGATAACATCTTCTCATTATAGTTTGATATATCCATTACTACAACATAATTTTCCTTGTTAGCTTTAGTTACTACAATGTGATCATTCTCACCTAGCTCTTTCAATGCATTGAAATCAGTTCTCAAGATGCCGGGGCGAATATATCTACTGATATTAAATCTTTAAATGTGATGTCTGAGGCCAGTAAGCTTATGTAATAACAATTGTGTTTTGATGTTCATTGAAATGTTTGATTGCATTTTGACTAAGTAATTCTTACCCTGTAATAACTGAAATTTTATCACTGAATTTTAGGGACGAACCACAAATATCAAATTAATAACAGACCTGGGCTGAGAACTCACAACATCTTCGCAAGGTAAGGCATTTCGAAATTGTTGAAACATGGACGAACGCAAAGAGCGAATCTTCCCTATTAATTTCGAAATCTTTGACGTAAACAGTTGGTGGAGGAGATTTTGAATGCATTGTTGAATTCGATTACATTCAAAAGAGTTAACAACCTTTTTCAGTTCATTTTCGAAATTGGAAATACAGAGCTTTTGATTGCGAATTATCCAATGTTTTTGATTGATTTCGAATTTAATTATAACGATTATTTTTACTTATGTTACAAATCAGATAACTGAGACTACGTAATTTATACGATATATAAATAAAAATAAGTAATAAATAGTTAAATAAGATTTTATACAATATATATATTTATAAAGTTAAAATTTAAAATAAAATTCTACTTTTATGAATTGAATAATAAATTACAGACGATGTATAAGACTGAGGATTAGAGGTCATCAAAAGGAACTGTTATTTTACCAGGTTTCGGTCCCTATACCTCTACACAGCATATCAGCGAATTAAATTCGCGCTAATGACGTATTTCCTCTAATGAAATTTGATGATTTAGTGTGCCATATTCTAAGGTACACTAATTTGATAATATCAAATCAAACAATGCACAAAAAAATCAAATTTAAGAGCGAAAGCAAATGAATTGTAATTTTTATATTTAAATAAAATGATATACTATATTTTGATGTCTCTAAGGAAATATTTTTTTTATATTTTTATGCTCAAATAATATGTATTAGAAATACGCAACAAATACGTAGCTACTAAAGCATTGTGCGGTACATTTCCATTCTTGATATGTGCAAAGACGCTTTTCACTGTTGGTTGTCCTCTAAAATTAGATAAATGTTTTGTTGTTTTAAGATAATGTTGCTCTGTTTACTCCCATAAACAATCTCCACTATTTGTGGTGTTATCTTCTTTTCGGAAACTGATTTTAAATTTTATGTTCATTTTGTGGTAGGTCCGCTATCATGCACTTCTCACTATCTAAGTCGTTTTTCAACCTTCCCAGAAATCTTACTCGTTTGAACAACAAGCACAAAACAAATAAGAAAAGTTGATTTAGGGTGCCAAACTTTTAACAATGATCCTTAATCATTTTTCCATTGAGCACTCTAAAAAATCAGTTTTTTTCGGTTTGTCAATAAACTATTGAGTGGGAAAAGTTTGGAATATTAAACGACACAATGAAATTCGTCAATGCATATTAAAATATAAGTGGAAAAGCAGTCGTTGGGATCAAAGATGAATTTCGTTTATATTTTATAAAGTTAAGATCAAAACTGGGGACGAACCACGTATGCTTGCTTTACTCGTACACAAACCACACACTAGACATGCGTTTCGTTATTAATACATTCAACAACCTACACTGTTCATTACGAAATGACATGATCAAATTTTAGTTAAGCACCATATTTAATTAATTTAAATCAATAAATCATCCTCATTTTAATCTAGTAGTTAGCATATTTTAAATTATTGCTACCTCCCAAAAATGAAACGATAATAAAATTAACATTTTCGAACATTACTTGCTCTACATTGCGGTAACAGCGTTCAAACAGTTAAAAACAAATTGAAATTAGTTGTTCTCAGTTTGCTAGTTGTCAGCTCCTTGCCAGCAACAGTCTACCTCCGATTTCACTGCAAAGAGATTTTGCGGACTTACCCAGTGCCCCATATGTCTTGACCCCAAAGGGAATGAAATGATGAGAGTTACACAGATTAGAATACTTTGTGATCTTCCTTTCCTCTGTCCAACTCGCCGCTCTACCAGGACCACTCAGGGCATGCTTCAGATTGCTCATAGCCAGCGTATTCACGCAAGTAGAATCCCAAAGAAAGCATTTACCTTCGCGTCACGGAAAAACAGTGACACCATCCAGACGGCGACCATCTAACCTACACAGATTGGGTGATTCCAGAATATTGGGAGTGTTCGTTGAGATCAAAGCTCTGCTGATAATTTGATTGAGTTCAGCATGACGTTGGAAGCGACCTGCTGATCTCCAACAAGCAAGACGATGTCGGCCTGTCGTGTCTATCATTACACCGCAACGGCATCGATGAGGGGTACAGACAGGAAGACCGAGACTCAGGGAAATGGCAATTCTCACCGCCTTATCTCCTAACCGGGTTCCCATGGCAAAAATTGGTAGCGCACTGAGCCAATAACCTGACTCATGTGTTGAGAAAGCGATCCATCTTGCCTTGGAGGCCTCATCCTGCAAACCTGAAGATATTTTACTGTGTATCTGCATGATGACGGGGTAAATCCCAGGCGGACTGCTTGGTATCATTTTCAGGTGCTAAGATTTTCCCTGTTTTGGATAGCCATTCCTGTAGTCCAATACAATAGTGCCCGCATAATGGTTGGGAGCTTACTCTCAAAAGGCACTCAACGTTGACACGGGAATCACAATAAGACGATAAAAAGGCATGTAGGTCAACACCAATTGTGTTACGAATTCCAATACCCCCCCATATAATACAGAAAATGCGGCTTAGCGCTATGCTTCCTCTGTTAAGTGGCAGTTAAGAATACGTGCAAGATATCTCCTCAGCATAGAATCCAGCTTTTGCAGCTCATCAGTGTGTTCGAAAAATGGGGCTGAGCGTAGTTTGTAAAGAGCTTGGTCATATATAAGCAGTTTTTGAATAGGAACAATGCTTCGTGGACACCAAGCTCATATGAACGCTGACAAGAAGCTCCAATTGCCGCAAGATCCTTTTTACTTCCTCTGCGCCATTAGCTGCTAAAACGCAGCTTCCCAAAAGACTTAGCTTGTCGATAGAAATAACATCTATCCCTGAGCAAATAAATTGAAATCGTCCGACAATCATCTGACGTTGTTCCTCATCATGGATATTCATTATCAACAATTGGCACTTTCGCGGATTAAAGTAGAGACCAAGTTTCAAAGAGTCATTAACTATTTGACATAGAAAAGTTAACGTTTCAAATGGGTCGCCCCCCCCGATGGTTGCGTCATCCAAATACCAGGCTTTAAAATGCGCCTCAAGTGAGTGGGCTAGTGGGTTGACGGCTAGAGCAAAACCTATGGATCCGAGGGGGTCTCCTTGCTGCAATCCTGACTCTGACCATATAATTTGGTCTTCATACATGAGTGGGTTTTAGACCCGTAAGCCATGTAAAAGTATGGCAATGCTTCAGGTGCATGATTCTTCACGGTATTGGGTAAGGCTATGCAGCTGACAGTGTTGAAAGCATTTTTAAAGTGGCATTTTACCACAGCAAAAGGCACTGAAGTGTTCTTTATGAACATTCTTAAGGAATGAACTATGGTTTCCGCGCCACAAGCAGTGCAGCGACCTAATTGAACTGAACGAAGATGACCACCGACCTTGTTTGCCACTCGTCTGGAGAGTACCTTCGCGGCAACGCGTCGAATGGTCGTTCCGATTGCAATGGGACGAACCCCACCTCCCTTTTTCTTTAGTGCACATCGAAATGCCGAGAATATGAGGTGGATAACTTCAGGGGATAACCTACCACTAACTATTTGGTTCACAGTCAGTGCTAGTGCATTGAGAAGAATGTGGCCGCCTTACCGGCTGCAAAGGAAACCAGATCATTTAAATGTTGGGGACGAAGTCCGTCCCATCCACGACCAGAGCCGCTGGAAAAGGAATCGATTGCGCTCCGAAGTTCGGAAATTAAACATTGATGAGGGTGATCATCTTCATCAGTCGATAGAGGAATGGGAACTGTTTCGTTCGCGGATGGGTGCGAGGCTTAGAGCGTGGCAAGAGTTTCTTCTTTGTTTGTAGCAAACGATTCCTCTGACGAAAGTAGTCTAACAGCACCACGAATATCTCTGTCAGCCAATTTCGCTGAAACTCGGCGGCGTAACCTTAGAGGATTTTGGGATCTCCCATCATGTTTCATGGGAATGCGTAGTGCACGCAATGAATTTAAAAAACATTTCGGGGAAGCGGACAAGACGATCTTTGATGGCAGACGTGAGGGAATGGTCAGATGCGTCGATCGCATTCAATACCAAACGTGGGAAAGCGAATAATATCTGCCAATTCATCAAATTACTGATTTCAACACAGTCCCTGAGTAAGCCAGCGTAGTACTTGGTCACGAGAAATCTAGCAATCTTTGGAATTCGCTTTACAATTTTGACGTGTTTGAATTTCAGTATGTCAATAATGGAGGAACCGAGTGGATTCAATGGTGTCGCGTCTTCTGTGAGATCTGAATTAACCGATCCATCATTGGTAGAGTCAAGTATATGATGAGAGGTGGACAGTATTCTCCATGATCCCAAGCACTGCAGGAAGATAGGACCGTGCTTTCGTAGACAACCAGAACCATTAAGTCGAAAGGTTTCAAAGCAAACGACACAAGTGGCAGTCCATTCCATCGTTATTATTGTTTGTTTGTTTTAAAAGGCATGAATTGATTGCTTGCGGTACTTATCAGTTATTAGAACGAATAATCAGCAATTAGTGAATAATTAGCGAATAATCAGTAATAGTGATTTAATCTTCAGAATATATATTTTACAACGTGAATCTTCGTAGATCTCTGTAAATATCTTCGTAAATATATTCTTTCTTCAGCAACTTTCTTTCTTCAGCAATTCTTCTGTGTGTTTAAGTGATTCTTTTGTGTGTTTAGTTAGTAATTGTATGTTAATCGTTGTATTGTCGTGGAAGAGACGCGCGAGCGGAGCGAGCGCGTCTGAAAGTCGTTGAGCGTTGTATGTTTTTTATATCTCAAACTTTTTTAAGCGAACGTATTGTTCCGAACATATTTAAAAATTGAGCATATTTTTAATAGCTATAAAACCCAGCCTGATAGCTTTATTTATATTTTCGTTTTCCAGATGAAAATTCAATTTCTTTAATAGGACGAGTATTACCGAAATTTTTATGAAATTACCCTTTTTCTTTATTTTATCTTCATCTTCCCGACTACTGCCCATCTTTTTTAGTTGTTCGTCAGTATATTCTGATTCTATAACATATAATATTAAAAGTTTGCAGTTATACAAATAAGCTAAGTTTACCAATACGTCTTTCGAATATATTCTTCGAGATTCGTCCTATTTAAGGATCAAAATAACTTTATTGTAGATATAGATAGAGCTTTAATTTCTTACCGTGAATCGGACAAGGATGTTTTTTGTTTGAAGCTTAAAATGCAAAATTATTAAAAATAACTTTGTAAATTCGAAATTTTTGAGCAGAATCAATAAAACTAATTTATTTTTATATTTCACTAGATGCTGCTACCGAAATAAAAATCAATTAGTAATTTTAAAAATAACTGCTATTGATCCATTTTTTATCTGGAACTTTGGAGCCGAATCAGTAAAACACTAAATTATTTTTATATTTTGCTAGCTGCTGCTACAAAAACGTAATGTATTTGAGTATGTTATGGTCACCTTTACTTACGTATTATTTAAGAAAGTGTTAGTTTTGATATAATAAAATATACATTTTAGAGTTTTTAAAATATATAATCACATTGAAAATATAAGTTTCAATTTTTATGTTGATAATCATATTTTGATTCAACTTATATATCACTTGGCTTTATTTGGCGAGTGCAGCATAAGAAACGGATATCTATGCTACGATACATTATACCAAATATCTCAATTTACTATAATGAAGATAAATATATTATTGTAATGAATAATTCTAAAAGGAAAAATAGTGTGGGTAATCAGATAGTTTGACAGACATTTAGAATTGAGTACACGTTTAATTGATGAATTTTTCAATTTTCTTGAAAAATACTTAGTTGATTTAATAAATTTAAAAAAAAACAGAACGGACTTTCTTAATGAATTGCCTATAAAAATTTAGTGTTACTTGAAACTAATATTTTATTAAAAATACTGCTTAAATAGTTGGTCACATTCCGTGATAACTTGGTTGACGATAGGATACATCGTATGAAAATATTAATATGATAATATGCATATAGTGTTTTTGAAGTTATGTGCAAATAATTTCAATACATTTAAATCTTTTTTAAATTGAACATTGATATTTATTATATTTTTATGAGAAACATATCGATACTTTTATAGTTCCTTCAGTAAACGTCTACATAGCATGACTACATTTACAACGAGCTTTAAGGATGTTTAATTATACATAGAAAATGGCTAACCCCTCACTACAATTATAAATATATAATTGATGAATACATCAATTATGTAACTTTTAATTTAAATAGAAAATTTGATCGCAATATAAAATTATTAAAATTTGTAAATTGTAAATTTAATTACAATGTAAATTTATAATTGAAAATTATAGATTCATATATTAAACTTTTATCAATAAATATCCTAAAAAACGCATATTATAATCATTAACAAAATCAAATTGTCTCAAGAAAATATAGTCAGAAATTACATTCTTATGGGGATCTGCCGGCGATCGTCTCCATGATGCATGCCCCGTTACCCCTCTGAATGGCTGCGCTGATTCTCTGTTGCAGGAATCTCCCCGGGAGTAGGTCGCTGGTCGATCGCTGGATTTTCCTTCCAAGTGATATCAAGAATACTACCGCGTTTTTCCAAGTGCGCCCAGGGATTCGACAGCTATAGGCACAAAAACCGTGAACGCGCGATTCAGGTCGCTGTACTTTGTGAGCTTTCTTCGCTCGGCGTCCGATGCCAAGGTGCCTACACATAGTAATGAACGGGCCAAATAGGAGGATGCCAGTGTGTTCACACATGTGCAATCCCATGCGAGAAGCCTCTCACGTTCCCACGGCACAAGAGTAGCGCCGTCTGGCCATTTAATTTAATGTTATTTATTTAATTTTATTTTATTGTTATTGTTTAATTTAATTTTATTAATTTAAAATGATTATATTTATATAATACAAGTGCCAATAATTTTAACAGTGTTTGGATTTTCTTAACTGAATCTAGCTGGTACGGAGTATTAATGAGGGAAGTCATTAGGTTACTTTAACTGAATTTAAGCATAAATTGTTAGGTTTAATTTTGTTCTTCTTTGCAGATTTTTGTGAATGATACAGATCTAATATCGAGATATTATATAATAATTTTCGATCTTATTTGTTGAAATTGATCTTTATAATCCACAGTATTGACTAAAATTAATAATAAACTTACAAATAGTATTTATATTCTTTTGACATTGGGGCATAATATATCCTAAAATGCAAAATTATTTATATATCAATAAGACGCAAGAGAAAGCAAATTGTAGTATTACCGTAGACTAAGTACAAATAAATTTCATAAATAGATTAGAGAAAAAACTGATAGAATTAAAAACGAACACATTTTGTAGCTGTTAAAAAAATATATATAATAAAAAATTATGGCAGTTTGCGTGTAAAAATAAAATTAGCAAGTATTTTGATTATTACATATTTCTAATCGGTCTAAGAATTTAACATTTATACTGAATTTGTTTAAGAAATACAAGCATAAGCAAAGTTGACAAATAATCTATACCACCACTTTCATTCCAGACGACTTAGCTTAAGAGTTATTTTTCATTAATAAAATCGATTTGATTAGCGAGATTAAACTCTTCTTGGATATCCTAATTTTTTTTAAATGAATTCAATCATAAATTCATTGATTTTTAAAAAGCATTACTAAAGATTAAAATATTAATAAAAAAATTTAATATTTAAATTATATATTTAATTATAAATTTGATTCTGAATTTTTATTTTATACCGAATTAAAATTAAAATCCATTTTACAATATTCCGTGTTTCATGTAATTATTTAGTTTATATACATAATGCAAACAGACGGTTTGATAAATTGATAAAAAGTCTGTTTTAATGCTATTTAAATAAAGATATGCTGAAGATATAACTCACTTTTGAAACTAAATATGGAAACATGCGAAATATTGAAATATTATTTTTCGAACGTATCATCCGACTATGTCATTTTGTACAAATACTGTTGTAGGAAATGAAGATAGTTAAAATGTCTTGCGATTTCAAATTGCTATCGAGGAATCTGCAAGTATACAGAATCCGTACATATTGCGATAAATTCGTACATATTCCAACAACGGCAAAATATCAATCATTATTTAAAATAATGCGATGTGATCGATAAAAATTTAGTCTTTTGAATATACAACAAACAACATGACGTACATAAAAAACAATATTAATCTTGAAGACGACATCAGAGAAATGCATCATTATCACGCATTTGACCTCACCACCATATTGGGTTAAGGTAACGAAGCGGAAATCCAATAACATAGCAGTTAACGTAAACTTAATAATCTATTCTTAAAGTACTAGACTATAAAATTCTTCTGTTTTTTATTAGTAGAGAGAGTGAAATACAAACTTTTATTTAAACGTTTAATTTTCTATAGCTAACTGACATTCAATCATAATGACTACAATCATAATGTATTTTATTCAAAAAATATTATTTATTCATAAATTATAAATAATAAATAATTGTTATAAGATTTTATATAATCTTATAACACTATTTTCAGTGTATATTGCAGCACATATTACTTTAGTTACTCGAGATTAATTACATTATTTAAAATTTTATGTAAAACATTGAAACCTGGATAAGTAGGCATAGCACACTGGTTGATGAAAGGATTTATGAAGCCTGCAGGATAATACATGTCACGACACGGCCTGTAATTAGTATTAGCTATAAAAAAAGAATATATATAGTTGTTAAAGAGAATCATGTAACACATTTTCAATAAAAATAACGATTCAATAGTATAATAAAGAACATTTGCGACCTCATTGAATTCACTGAAACTTTGACGGGGTATCTGAGAAAAAGGTATTTCAATAATATTTTGATATATGCCTTTGGGTGCTTCATAGAAAATATGATTAAATTCAAGTAGTTACAAGCCAAAACGATTGCGCTTATTAATAAAATAATAGAGAAATTTGCTGATACAGTTCATAAAATATAAAAATGCAACACGGCCATTTTTAATTAATATTGATGACATTTATTAATCCTATTTTGTAATATTAATCCTATTGTTAATTTGTATATTGTAAATTTAATTATTTTTGTATCTAAACTCCAGTCCCAGAAAGAAATGAATATTTCTTCGATATTTCGTTCACTAACCGTGGACATTTTGAAAAAGTATTGTTTTAATTTGGTAATCTTAAGAAAATTGTTTTAACCTGTGAATTTAATATATAAATTTAATATTTTGATAATATTTTGTTGATTTATACTAATTCAATTATAAATAGAAACAATTCATCAAACGTTCTTAAAAATTAGCGGAAAAATAATGTCGTATTAACAATACATAGTTTAGGTATTTTCGACAGAAGTTATATTAACGAGAAAAAAGTCCACAGGTCGATAATAACTTGTCAGTAGAAAAATTTAAATATTTTTAATTATTATAAAATTATAATAATTTAATTATTAGTCATTATAAATTATTACTAACTAATATTTTAAATTATTATTAATAACTTTATTAATTTTTTATGTATTGATCCAAGTTATTAATTTAAATTAAATTTTTTATAATCTTTTGAGAATTATTAAATATAAGTGAATTGTCAATCCCTTATATACCTTTAATGTGTATTCTATTATTTTTCAGCTTGTACTTTTAACCCATATTTTTGTAAACCTAACCTCTCCATAAAATTTCTTCTAAAATATATTATTAAGAAATATATTATTTAAGAAATAAAATTATTCATGATCTAGCATAAGTCTGGATCTACCATTTTACAATTAGATTTCTTAAATTCAGGTTTTATTTTTAAACTTTATCTAATCGTGCTTGAAGGCGTATTGTTATCTAATCGTGTTTGAAGGCTTATTGTTATCTTATCGTGTTTGAAGGCTTATTGTTATCTAATCGTGTTTGAAGGCTTATTGTTATCTTATCGTGTTTGAAGGATGGCCTCTAAATATCGATCATTTATGATTTTTGGAATATTTAAAATAAATTTGTGAAATGTAAGGATGTTATATTGCTCTATGCTTTAATCCTACATTTGTGTATGTAAACTAGTGCACGAATATCGTCACGAACCAGTTGCCACACGATCAAGCCACCACTGAGCACTAACGTTTCGACATGCTTTAATACTTAAATGGCCTATAAGAATCCAGCTAGTGGTTAAAAAATTACGCGAAACTTTCCTGTGAATTAATAGACTCCTTATCGGTATAACACTTTTCGAAATAGATTTCCAGAGCAAGTCATTCAGTAAGTAAAATGTAAGGATTAAATCAGCTAACTGAGTCTACGTATTGTTATATAATTATAAAATAAACAAAACATAATAATGCTAAATCAAAATTTAATAATTAAATAATAAAATTAATAATTGTTTTTAGATTTTCTATAATTTTAATCAAGTTAAAATAAAAAATTGAAATTTAAAATAGACTTCAGTTTTATTAATTGACTGATTAATAACAGACGTTGGATCAAAATAAGAATTAGAGGTCATCAGCAGGAACTGCTATGCTATCAGGTTTCGGCCCCTAACTCCTCTACCCAACATATCAGCGGGGCCAAATACACGCTAATGATGTATTTCCTCTGATAAAACTATCTAGTATCTTATTCTAATACAAAGTATATTATTTATTATCTATTAATTTATTTATTTATTAACTAGTCAAATAAGCTAACTGAGTCTACTATCATTGCTATTTAAATAATTAAATCAGCTAACTGAGTCTACGTATTGTTATATAATTATAAAATAAACAAAACATAATAATTCCAAATCAAAATTTAATAATTAAATAATAAAATTAATAATTGTTTTTAGATTTTCTATTATTTAAATCAAGTTGAATAAAAATAAAAATAAAAATAAAAAATAAAATTTAAAATAAACGTCATTTTTATGAATTGACTAATAAATAACAGACGTTGTATCAGAATAAGAATTAGAGGTCATCAGGAGGAACTGCTATGCTATCAGGTTTCGGCCCCTAACTCCTCTACCCAACATAGCAGCGGGTGTTATACTGCTTTATGATTCAATTCTAAACATGCGTCTGCAAACTATGTTAAAACGTAAGTTATACTGCTTGAACGTCAGTTATACTGCAGATGTTATACTGCTTTATGATTCAATTCTAAACATGCGTCTGCAAACTATGTTAAAACGTAAGTGATCAGTGCCTGTCCCTGAAAATCCACTGAGTACTAACATCGACGCAGGATGGTGTTGGTGGCTAAATCGTGTGGCAACTGGTTTGTGACGATATTCGTGCACTAGTTTACAGACACGTATTTAGGATTGAAGCATAGAGCAGTATAACATCCTTATATTTCACAGATTAAATGACTTGCTCTGGAAATCTATTTCTTAAAATAAATTGTAAATTAGCTAAACATCTGATTTATTTGTTTAGACCCGAGAAAATAAAAATGTTAAAAATCGTGTGACAGTCATCATTCAAATTTTGTAAGAAATAAAATTATTCATGATCTAGCATAAGTCTGGATTTACCATTTTACACTTAGATTTCTTAAATTCCGGTTTTATTTTTAAACTTTATGCTTCTTTGGGAAAATCCACGATAAATAGCATGTTCCCGATAAGATGTACATTGAACAATTACTATAGATTATTGTTTTTAATCTATCTTCTTAATGACGACGTCTTTGACAGTCTTTTGTACGGAAAATCTATATTTCTAGCTAATACAGATGATGTCATAAAAAGCTATTTTAACTATAAGATTGATGAGTTTTCCCTAAGCTGTTGAAAGAATATTTTCAGATAATATAAAGCTGCAAATATATGTAATAATAATTAATAAAACCGATCTATCATGAATGGCTACTACTAATGCATAATTCGTATTATATGGCATAATAAACAGATAGTCGCACGACATAACTAATAAGTAGCAAGATGTTTTAGTAAAAATGTTTGTATTTCATATATACTATAACAAGAATTTCGAAAGTAATCAAGTACAAAATCATACATTATTCTCTTAGCATTATCACTCACGCAGGAGATACACATTTTACATATAAATATAAAGCATTTAAAACAAATATCTTTCAAAGCGGCTAATTAATCTTGAGAAATTGCATGATACATGCTATCATCATATTTAGTAATACGTTAACATACCTAATTGAAAATCGTACGTAGGATAAAATTGTGATTGACCAGCATTTAATGTAGGCATATTATCTTAACACATTTTTAAAACAATTCTGAATAATAGTATGTTACAAGCAATTTCTGGATGCAAATTTCTGTATGCGAAATTCTAAGCTAGGAAATCTTCCCGTACATTTAATAAAAGTTACCTCCAAACTTACCATTTTGCTGTAAATAGTGTGGTGAGGAATACGACTGTGGCTGATGTTGTTCTTCAAAAGTTGATAACGCTTAAATATAAAATTTAATGTTACACGAATGATGGTAGTCAATTATTAGCTAACTGATATTGCATATCCAAAATGTAATTTGAATTTTTACAAATCTAGGTGGCTATAGAACATTTATATTAATAAACGTACATAGTAGTCTACAGTGTTCTATATTTTTGTGATACAAATACTCGGAAATTTTGCATTATTAATTATAAAACTGAGTAACAGTAATAACGGAATAAGCCTTCAATTTTGTAAAGAGAAATTCATCAATGACGATAAAGACTTGTCTTATTATCCTTAACTCCGGGTAATATCCGAAAGGATAAGAGTCCATGTACATGCGACGAAAATGGTCAGGTTATCCGAAAGTGAGCTTTGGTCTATTACTGAGGATGCGACGCTTGAGTAACTTAATTCGCAAAATGTCTTCACGACCCGACATTCAATCAAGTAGAGATAAATTGTAATTATTTGTCAAGTTAGTGTCATGTTGCTTATTAAAAAGCTTCAAAGATATTTTTAAATTGTCACCTTTGTATACTTATAAAAGAGCACAGACAGGTAATTCACTTGCAAACTAAACAAGTCTTTTTGACAATAATTAATATAAACTGTAAATACAAATATTTTATAATATTTTATTTAAAATTTTATAATATTTTATAAATATTTTATATTTACGACGCAACGCATGGAGGATATTCATCTGTTATGCTGCACGATTTTGACGATTTTGTCATCAGCTAACCGAATAGGTCTGAAGCTTAATGCAGGCAAATGTGAGCTTATGTTCCTGAATATGGGGTAACATGAAATCGAACAGATGACTACTACCTTTTCATCTGTAGCCCCAAACATAAAAGTGATTGGTCGGGAAAATTTGCAAATCCTTGGAAGCGTTGTCGTTGAAGAGAATTCACCGAAAGATTTGCGAGCTTCGTGCTCACGAGGCACTTTTTCTTGTAAAAAACTAACTTTACATGCCCAGACTGCTTTATAAGTTCCGTACAACTCCTTGCTTCACATGTACGCGAAACTCTATAAGCTCGATGGTGTACTGAAAAAATATTTATCCAACATCACAAATTGCGCGATAACAAACGATTCTTGGCATCAAGCTTCATTGCCCGTGTCGTTTGGTGGTTTAGGGATTCGCAGTTCAGCGGACATTGCTCTTCCGGCTTTTTAGAGTATGCAGTGGCAACGAAGGACTGCATCAACATTCTTTCAAATAACTCTACACATTGAACACATTTTGACGCTGGCTACTCAACTTGGTTGCCCAAGACGGGTCTCAGTGAAGCACCGTCTAATAGCTATAAACAATCCGCTTGGAACAATCCCCTCGTTAAACGAGCTCATGAACCTTTATTTGAAGGCTCGAAAGGCGAGGCATCTCGCGTGCGAATTATGGCGGTCTCCACAAGTGAGTCTGGTGCTTGGCTAAACATTGGTGCCCTGGGAACTTTGCTCGATGACGAGGTTGTGAGATACAAGTTAGTCGAAGAGGCCCGGAAATATCTCAACAAAATAAAATTCAACCGACTGCCAACAAGACGATTTCAATGCATCATTTCAATCTGATGGAAAATCACCATGTTTATCATCAATATAGTGCATGCTGAGGGACGAAACAACTATGATACAGAGACGTCCATTGAGGAGTCCCGCCCTGTGGAGTTGTCTGAACAACATCCTTTATGTCGTAATGCGACCTGATAGCTAAAGTTATTATGCAGCCAGCTAAAATACAAGTTAGTCGAAGAAGTCCGGAAATATCTCAACAAAATGAAATTCAACCGACTACCAACAAGACGATTTCAATGCATCATTTCAATCTGATGGAAGACCACCATGCTTATCGTCAATATAGTGCATGCTGAGGGACGAAACAACGATGATACAGAGACGTTCACTGATGAGTTCCGCCCTGTGGAGTTGTCTGGACAGCATCCTTTATGTCGTAATGCGACCTGATAGCTAAAGCTATTATGTAGCCAGCTAAAATACAAGTTAGTCGAAGAAGTCCGGAAATATCTCAACAAAATGAAATTCAACCGACTACCAACAAGACGATTTCAATGCATCATTTCAATCTGATGGAAGACCACCATGCTTATCGTCAATATAGTGCATGCTGAGGGACGAAACAACGATGATACAGAGACGTTCACTGATGAGTCCCGCCCTGTGGAGTTGTCTGAACAGCATCCTTTATGTCGTAATGCGACCTGATAGCTAAAGCTATTATGTAGACAGCTAAAACACAAGTTAGTCGAAGAGGTCCGGAAATATTTCAACAAAATTAAATTCAACCGACTAGCAACAAGACGATTTTAATGCATCATTTCAATCTGATGGAGGACCATCATGTTTATCGTCAATATAGAGCATGCTGAGGGACTAAACAATGATGATCAGGTGACGTTCACTGATGAGTCCCGCCCTGTGGAGTTTCTGGACAGCATCCTTTATGTCGTAATGCGACCTGATAGCTAAAGCTATTATGTAGCCAGCTAAAATACAAGTTAGTGGAAGAGGTCCAGAAATATCTCAACAAAATGAAATTCAACCGACTATTAACAAGACGATTTCAATGCATCACATTAAACACTGTGGAATTAAAGAGTTGAAAATATTTAAATTGGCTATTAGAACGACTTTATGTATATGTTTGGCAATATGGTGTTTAAGGGGGAAGATTTGTGACGGAATAATCATTGTGTAGCTGTTTTGGATATCTGGTTAATTGACGATTAAAAACAGGATGAATAGGTGATAGTCAATCGTTTGACGAATTCGACATGGGCACTGACATTGGTACGATGCGACCATGTCGAATGACAAAGCGTTTGATTAGATTTCTGATTGGTTCTTTCTGCAGAGTTGACGCAGACTGTATTCACGAGTGCGATCTTCTTTCGAGAGATATGTAGCACTCGGACTCAATGACGTATAGTATTGGTTCGTAAATTACCACCACCTTGAATTACTTTTTGGACCACAGATGGAAATAGCATGATGCGTAAAAATTGTTGCACATCTTCTCTAGTAGCCGCTAGACGGCAAAATGTGGCATTTTAAATCTCAATATAGCTGATACCCAATTCTTTTTGTAAAATATAAATTTGTCCCTCGTCATTTTTTGATGGAAGTCCCTTGATAATTACATGCCGTGACCTTCTAGAGTCTTTTTTGTTGTCTGAGAAGGCTTGATGTACCAAAATCCGAACATGATGTGTTGAATGTAAACTGGAGTGATCGGATTAATTGACTGCGAACTATAATTGGAACAGTGGACTTAGCAATTTTGGCAAACGATTGACGTGCTACGTCACAAACATCGATTTCTGATAGTTGCGCTATAGATGGAGCCGACTGAAATTGAGTTTGTAGAAATCGGATATCGGTTTTGACCTGATAAATATAATTCGGTATATAGTTGCTTTGTAGACTTGTTGATATTTGACTAAATTTGCTGTCGAGCTTGATCAGTGTAGTTGAAAGTGTAATTAACTATCGTTCGTTTTCTTCAATATTTAAAGCAGCGCAAAATCAGCAGTAGGTTTTCTGTTCCAGGCAACCTGGCGGAATTCGCTATGACATCCATATCGGTATCCAAGCAGAACAGTTAATTGTCGAACATAGAACATCCACCGCAAGCGTAGCGAGCGAAACTGATAGAATTAATTGTATTCATTTATATTGTATAATTTTATCTTTCTCAGTTTTTTTGTTAAATATAAACTCTATGTCAAAATATAGTTCATGGTCATGGCAAAAACATATGTTCGTGTTGCAAAGGTTAACAAAATAAACGATTTTATTAATACACTAACTTACCTGACTGTACGTAGGACGGCACAGACGGGTTCGCTTGACATTGATGCATTGACGTTGGATGGCCTTAAATGTGTAATTCAATACAACATAATTAATAAAAAAAAATATTGGTTTATATATTAACTTACCCGACTGAAAGTATGGGGGCGCAAAAGGATTTGCTTGATATTGATGCAGTGGCGTCGGCTTGACTTGAAGGTCTAATTAAATACAGTATAATTAGTAACAAAGAATATTGGTAATTGATAATATAAATTACCCGACTGGATGTATCGAGACGCAAACGGGTTTGTTCGATATTGATGCGGTGTCGTCGGCTTGGCTTAAAGATGTAATTTTGTACAATTGATAACAAACAGTATTGCTTATTAATACACTAACTTACCTGAATTTAAGTAGGGCGACGCTGACGGTTTTGTGTGATATCGATACGGTGATGTAGACTTGACTTAAAGGTGTAATTTAATACAATAAAATTAATAACAAACAGCATTGGCCATTAATACACAAACTTACGCGATTCAAAGTAGTGCTGCGAGATAGACGGATTTGATTGATATTGATGCATTTGCGTTGGATGGGCTTAAATATGTAATGTAATACAATATAATTGATAACAAACAGTTTTAGTTATTCATATTTATAAATAATCTCACTACTTTTTTATCGACACATATATTTAAAAAATATTAAATTTACCATGATTTAGAAAAGGGTTGTTCTATATATACATTTATATCGTCTAACTGATCTGACTGAAAGTAAAATTTATATTTTATGTTTCCAATTCAGTGATGTTGATATATACTTTAATATTTTAATTATATTCTAACCATACTCAATACATCTACGTGATTTATTTCTGAATTTATAAGCTTTATATAAATTTAATTATATTTATAAACTAATTTTATTTATCTTATATATAGCTATATTTTTAATGTGTAAACTACTTATATTTCATCGTGGTTTATAATCATACAGAAATAATTATATATTGTAAATAAGACGAAATGACATTTATTCTAATGGGTTAAAAGATTCTTTTGTTATAACTACTTACAAATACATACATTGAGAGATAAATAACATACAGCAAATAACATACAATAAATAACATACAGTTACAATACGACGATGCATTATACAATATATACATCTGACGAGATGAGCGCCGACTTTAATTTGGAGGGAGACGGTTCGAGGTCATGCACTAGTCACCCGATTCAGAATCAGTCCGCCGTATGTGCTGTATGCAAGGGCCTTTTTCGATACAATGATTTGGGATGTCTACGTAAACACGGACCTGTTTTAAGACGCTGTCGGGGGTATGGTCACACGCCTTTGATTTGCTAAAAGCATCATACTTAAACTGAGCGTAAATTGACGGAAAATGACCCATCTTAATCCCGGCTCCCGTTTTCCTTGTTCAACTATCGTAATTTTGGAGCTACGCCTGATCAAGACTCATATTTGCTCTCCGACACTACAGTACATGCTCAGAGACTTTCTTGTTCATTCGCCGACATTTTTAAATGGATGTGGTCAGCCAGCGTATCCACAATGAAACGGATTCCGTGGTGTTTAAGGGCACAATCAGCTTGCCTTATGTCTTATCTTATTCAAGACGCTTTATGTAAGCAATCCGTATAAAGCTGGACTATACTCATGTGCTTTTCAAAGTTGTGTCTGTGTTATAATCCCGTTAGCAGGTTTAAAAATGGAAAAAACAACTCAAAAACACATTGCACATATTTTGTCTTTGATGGAGGTCTGCGAAATTGCTAGCTGTTTGGATATCTTAGTCGGCTCGAAGGGCAGTCAAATTTCATTGAACAGACTACCGAATTAACACGTCAAATATGGTCAGGTTATTGATCTAGCAAGGACTGGTAACTATAGTAAAGCAATGAGACGATTGACGTCTGACGGCATCTGCGTTTCATCATCCACGATTGGAATGAAGTTGATATATCTACACCTTACATATGATCCCGCAATAATGAGCCAGCTACCTCGAGCATCGCCAATTACTATCAATTCTGAAGTCGTATTACGCGCTATACGTTATTTTCCTACAGCTACTTCGCCTGGGTGATTTGGATTACTCCCCAAACACCTTCAAGATATGCTTTCGGCTGATCATAGTAGCCTCTTACATCGCCTGACGAAACTTGTAAATTATTTGATCGCGGGACTGGTACCGCACTCCATATCTGAATTCTCGGTCGGTGCGAATTTAATTGATCTTAATAAAGCATGCGGTGGAATCAGAACTATAGCAGTAGGAGAGACTATGCGTCATCTCCGTGCGAAGTGTTTTTACCAAAAATAAGAAAAAAGGAATTCTTCATAGCTCTTCATACTCATCAATTTGGTATGGCTACTCTTAATGGTGTGGACCGTATTGTCCACCACGTTAATCTAGTAAACCAACAACAATCATGTAATTCAGATTGGGCTAATATCGGTTAAACTGCTATTGGTTAAAAGTTGATTTAAAAAACGCTTTCAACTGTTTAAGTCGGGATGCTCTAATTCGGTCGGTCGACAATCTATTCCCTGAATGCTCTGTTTTGGTCAGATGGTATTACGAACGGTCCTTATATTTACATGTAGTCGGTCAGGATTCTTTGTGATATGTGTGCGGCGTTTAGCAAGGGATGCACTTGGACCCTTCTTGTTTTCTCTAACATTACAAAGTATTTTGTTTATTTTATAATTATATTAAATACGTAGACTTAGTTAGCTGATTTGATTTTACAAGAATTGGATCTGATTCCGGGTGTTGATTTTAATCGATGGTATTTGGACGATGGAATTATCGGGGGTTCAGTTCAGTCCATTATAAAGACCTTATCAAGTGCATTCAATAGTCTTAGCTTCATCTCAATTGGAGAAAAACAGAATTAATTGGTCATCACGATGCTATTCATTTTATACAATCTCATTTTCCATATGCATTATATTAAACAAAACTTTGAATTTTAATTTACTCGAAATTCCAATCGGAAGCGCATAATTTGGTGCTTCGCATCTTGAGCGTGCCATTCTGCCAAGATTGTTAAGAGATCTCGACTTACTATCTGGATTTCTTGACCCGCAGATCATTTATATTTTTTTGCGACATTCTGTTTCAGCCCAGCGTATTCGTCATTTGATGCAAACAGTCGACCCTTCTTCAATATACTCTGCTCTAACGTTTTTGACGATGCCTTCATTAATGTCATTAACGAACTAATTGGGATATGACTAGATTCCCGCTCACGAATTCAATCAATTCTTCCTTTAAGTATGGGCAGACTTGGTATAAGAAATTATCAAGTCCACGATCCTGTTGCATAAGTCGCTAGCCTTCCCAATGCTGTGAACACTTTGGCGATAGAGACGTCTTTATTTCCCCTATTTTCCCGTGCATTTGAGTCGTTACTCCGAGACTACCCATCCGAATTTACCACGGATGATATTGTTGGTACAAAACACATGTCCCAGTCGTACTTGAGCATGAAAATAAATCAAGTTTTGCGCTCGAAACTAATCGAGACATCAATTCCTTTTAAGCAGTCATCATATTTGTCGAAAGCCAGCACTGAGGCGTCGTATGCTGTAGAAAAGTATGCTATGCGAGTAAAAGTGTGAATATACCGTGACAGAATGGAGGCAAATAGCTTTATGTTTACCTATGCTGTTGTTGAAAAGTATGGGGGGGTGGAACACATAAGGTTTAAATTTCATTCGCAAAATAGCATGCTACCTTGCTGCCCTCCAAAATGTTTCTTCTTTGAAAGTAGCTGAAGAATTATTCCAGCGAATCCCCTTGGCTTTCATTAGAGGTAACGCCAAAGCACTCTTGAAGAGCATTCCAGACGAGGATTCCTGGTGGGGTAGAGATAACGTCGAATGTTCCAACGACCCGCAATGCCGAAATACTGTGGACGAGGATTTGTCGGACTCTGACAATGATTTCGTAAGCGTGGATGATCCTGCTTATCGTCGACGTATTGTGGACGTCAATCCTGCGAAGGACCTGCACGCGATAAGCCTCGCCTATGTGAGCGATCACATAGATGTCGACGACACTTTGGATGGCCGATCCGTTACAGCGCCAGACGCAGACTGGGTAGGCTACTCACATGCTAGCGCGATTGGTAATCAGCAGCAGACTACTGCGAAAAACTGATTTACTTTTGTTAGTTTTCTTTAATATTTTGTATTTAGAAAAAAAACAACTATTATTTGATATTTATTTATAAACTAAAAAATTCTAAGTGATAAAAATTTAAAATTGAATAATCCTTAGTGCCCAAGGATTATATATATAATAAGTAATAATGTGTATAATAAATAATAATCTCTTAATACCTTATTTATAATTTAATCACAAATGGAGACACCTATTAACAATTAAGATCACCATGGAGACACCTAATATATATTTATATATTTTTATAAAGCAGTAACAAAAGTAGTAATAACATTAACAAGAGTACTAATAACAGTGAAAAGCAGTAACAAATGTATTTATAGTGAAACTATTATTTAGCTTCACTATACAGAATATACAGCAAAAGCACTGAAAAATCATATTCTACTGATTACGCACTAATTAGGATAGATACTGTTGCCTAGCTTTACTATTTTCTTTAAAATTGCAACATATCCAAAAAATAGCAGCGGATGAAAAGATTTATTCATCGACCTTTTGATTATATGTCTAGTCTTACTTAGCGATTAAATCTAGAACACAAACTGGCACAAATTGAAATATGAAAATATACAAAAACTGTGAAACTATGTAAAATATTGTTATGCATAATGTGCAACATCGTGTCGTGGTTAGTTTTAAATTAGTGGTTAGTCTCCAAATCCACTCTTACTCAACATTTTGCGGACATTTATATGTAGTTGTTATTATTTGATATTCCAAATCGTAATAATGCGAAATTAGATTATTCCCAGTTATCTTAACATTGGTATGACACTTCGTGTTGTCTAAAAATCGCAGAGTCAAGAAGACAAAAGACCGAAACGTTAAAAAGACTAAAAGATCAAATCGTCGATTTGTTGCTTAGTGGCATTTTATATTTTGAAGGAGCATGTGCTTAAGACATACTTTGGAGGATTTTCAATGAATCTGTGTTTACATTCAAGTTATACTATATATAAGCATGAAATATACTCTGTTTCATTTTTTAAATGATAAACATTGATGTGAATTTGTTTAAAAACTAAACTTATTCCCTGCTCAGATATTTGCATGCATATATAAAATCAATATATAGTTATTACAGGAACAAAGAAGCAGAAAAAAAATATACTTTATTTGATAAAAATTCTATATTTCGATAGCTCCTGCCATCATCATGATGATAACAGGAGCTATCGAAATATAGAATTTTTATCAAATAAAGTGTAATTTTTTCTGCTTCATTGTTCCTTTAATAACTATATATTTGAAATGGAGGAATATTATATGTTTAGTATTTAATTCATAAAATCAAATTCATATGAATCCAGAACAACAATCGAATTCGTATGTATAAAATGCAAGAGTTTGATATCTCGATATTTTCTCTTATATCGAGGGACCAAAATTATGGACAGAATATCGAGATGAGCTTTTCTATTGAATATCGGTCTTCATTTAGGTTCCATTAGTACACCACCTGTTTATTGCTGATGATTTTGTCTTTTCGCTACTCGCTCTAATGACCAACAAAGTCAATTTATTTGATTTATAATGCCATGTGACACGCATTAGTGTTAACACCTCTAAAACAGTTACAATTCGCTTATCTCAGGGCAAATAGTCATCATCAATAAGGATTTCGGAAAAGGTACTAACGGATGTGAAAAATTCAAGTACTTAGGATACTACTCTAGGGTTACACGGGGAACATAAAAGATATTAAGAGGCGAATTCGTTCAGTTAACGCAATATTGCGTTGTTTGTGCATATGTGTCGTAATAAAGCGGAAGCTAACCTTTTTATACAAATCATCATGTTTATCACTCAATTTTCGTTTCACTTCAAACCTATTATTTAAAACTCTTGATAATAACAGAAATAATAAGAGTCCGGGCACAGGAGACGAAGATGGTCGGGTGATCCGAAAGTGAACGTTGGTCTATCACTGAGGATCCGACTCCTGGTAATGAGACCCACACTCGACGTCCGCCGCTCTCCCTCCTTTATTGCATTCAAATGCCGCCTCCGTACCAACACTCTCAACACATGATTTAGATTTTGTTTTTTTTGTTGTGGTCATGTAAGTGTGCGCTGGCACGCATTAGCCACGTAAAAATAAATCCTTTTTTTAACTTGCAAAATGTCTCTACAACTCGACATTCGAGAGAGCAATGACAAATTGTAATTATTTATCAATACAATGTCATGTCACTTATTCGTTTGTAATAAATACATGTTTGCTTGTTATACATCAACGAAATAATTTCAACATATTTCCGAGTTGAAATATTACGAAGGAACTAGTCATTACGGATGAAAACGACGTGTACCATGTAAAACCTTAAACATACATATCGATATACCATGGAAAATAGTCATTTATAAACAATTAAATAATCACTATAAAATGCTTTTAATATAACTTTAATAAAATAAACAAATAAAATTTATTATGAAAATGAGCTACCGACATTTATGTGATTATTTATTCTATCCTATATTAAAGGATTTAAGAAAATTCTTTATGTGTTCAATAGTCAAATTGCAATTTAAAATTGTAATCAATTTTTTTAATTGTAATTTGAAATTTGTAATTTTCAAATTGTTATCAATTTACAAATTGCTCACGAGAAGCAATATCGTTTCTGTAGCATTAATACACGTAAAATGCAATATTAATGTATGGCAAAAATATTCGTGATTTGATTAAAAGAAAATGCTCTAATCCAAGGTATTTGCTCTTTAATGTTCAGATAAACTATAAATGCCGTATGGAATTCCATATAGCGTAACTCGATAAATAATATTTTCGAAATAGATTTCAAGATATTCGACATTAACAGAATCAATGGCTTAATTTACGTGATCCTATACAAACTATGAGATGTGTAAAAATGTTATAATTTTTATATCTAAATATTTTCATCTTGTAAATAAGCATTACATCGTTTTTTACTTCAAAGCGTGTACTCAATACATATTCAATTCCGTCAATTAGTTTCTGGTAGCCATCACTCTGCTATGCTAGCTCAAGACTTGCATTGGTAGCCAGTCAATTGTAGTAGCTTTCTAGATAATAAATCTTCTTTTTCTTTAGCGTCTTTCCCATGTAGGGACGGGGTCTGCTGTTTCTAGATAATATTTCTAGATAATAACTGTCATAATAATTCTATCAGATAAAATTTCTAACCACACGTATCTCTCCTAGAAGAAAATTATTGTATCAATATCGTCGAATATTGATAAAATATTTTTATGTAATATGGCTATTTTTAATAAAAGATAAAATGATAATTTTCGACTGTATTCTTAAATGGATCTAACATAAGTGAACAGATCAGATCAGGTAACTGAGTCTACGTATATTAAATTATATATAAATTAAACATAATGATAAATAAAAATAAAATAAATGAATAATTAATCATTAAATAATTATAAATAATTTAATAATTGTTATATAAGCTTTAATATAATTGTAATCAACTAAAATAAAAAATTGAAATTTAAAATAAACTTCATTTTTATGAATTGACTAATAAATAACAGACGTTGTATCAGAATAAGGATTAGAGGATCCTTAAAGGATTATCGGGAGGAACTGCTGTGCTATCAGGTTTCGACCCATATTCATCGATCCAACATATAATAGCGAGGCCAAATATGTGCTAACGATGTATTTCCTCTGATTAAATTTGCTTATCTAGTATCTTATTCTAATACAAAGTATATTATTTATTAGCCATTCATAAAAGTTTGCCACTTAAGAGTTTAAATTTATTTTTAATAACATTGTGTTGATTTCACATATGTAATTAAAGCATAACTGATGTTAAACAAATTAGGTATTGTAGTGTGAAATATTATTCAGACAAATGCCATCGTTATAATTTTGTTTTATAAAATTAATTATTGTGTTTATAAATAGAAACGAACATGAGGCAATTAGACAAAAGAGATTAGACAAATAAGGCACCTATACATTATACAATGAGATTTGTAGTGAATAGTTGTGTTATGAGTGTCTTAAATCGCTTAAAGAAGATAATTACTACATTTTACAACTTATTAACATTGTAGAAAGCGTGAGCTTAATTAAAAACAACAGTATCTCTCTAACATGACCGGCACAGTAAATGGTTATCATTTATTTTATGCTTAATGTCACCATAAAATATGTTTCTGTAGTATCAAAAACAATTATACAATAAATAAATATACATGTATTTACTTTTATAGCGTGTTGTAAAATCGAGCTGTTTGTACGGCTCAAATCTTAGCTCATTGTGTGATTCCGCTTAAATTTGCATTTGCATTAAAAACAATGGTGCTAAATTGAGTCCGTACCATTTATCAAGCTTGATTTCTGTATTTCCGAAGTAAACGGATTCTTAGTATCTTGAATAATAGCTAAAAACAAAATTGTCACAGAAAAATTTTTACTTTGACATCACATAAAAATACATTCGAATAAAATCAAAACACCTAAATTGATCAGCTTATTTCAAGTAATTAAGTAATTACAAAGTGATGTATTAATATATAACTAAGTGATGTATTACTATATAATATATGAATATATAATTACCGTAGTTGCGCAGTAATTAATAATTATTTATTTTGATAATTATTAATTACTGATCAATTACGGTAATTATATATTAATATATATTATATATTATTATATTTTAATTTATTATATATATTAATATATTATATAATTATTAATTATTAATAGTATGAATAATTATTAATGATCAATATTAATTATTAATTATTATATTAATTACCGATCTACTACAGGAACAATCAACAAAATAGTAGTAAAAATTTCTTATCGGAAGTTAAAACGAAGAATCCCTTGTTGGCAAAATTCCATACCAAATTACAATGTGAATGTTATTTAATATTGAAGAAAAAACAAGTAAAATAATTAAAAATTTACCTATGCGTTAGGAAAATTGCCTATGTAATTTACCTAATTCATATGACTGGATATGTCCAAAATGTACCTAGCTTAGAGGAATACTTATCAAATTAATAATTATTAAAGTACGAAGAACCAATTAATAAATATTTCACTTTTTTATGTAATTAATACAAACCTGCTATTATGTGATAATACAACAAAAAAGCTTCCTCGCTCAAATAACTAGATAATTTTAAAATTAAATAAACCATTACAGCTTAAATTATAATTCAAATAATTATTTAAGCCATCCGTAACAAAATCGTTCAAAACAAATATTATATTGTCGTACTATGTAATAATATCGGTCTATTTAAAAATCATTTTAAGAATTAATTCCATTTAATTGGGATATTTTAAATAAGAGTACTATGAAAATAAAACTAATCGAAAAATTGTCAAATATAAATCATCAAAATATTATTAAGAATAAATTTAAACTATTTATACAACCTTAATATTAGTCATCAAAATAAAAATTAATTAAAATACTTGAATAGAAAAATTTATGACATAGAATTTAACTGTAAATTTTTTCGAATAAAGAATAAATTTAAACTTTTGAGTGGGACATTTCAGAATTCCATTCATATAGCTGAACTTTCGGTTTACCGAGAAACAAAAGATGATAGCAAAGAACGGATACCAAGTTTTTATGAGGTTCTTGTTATTACATTAGAACATAAAAGTTTGAGAATATATTTAACTTTCCATTGTAAATCAGCAATTTCCCTATTAGCGCCTGACATACACATGTCAACAAACTTGCTAAAATTTAAAATATGATTTAAATTCAATTAATATTTAATTATGTCACAAATAACGATTTCACAAAATTTACAATTGGCTTGTGTAAATATGTTTTAATTATAAAATTGTTCTAATCTGTGAATTCTAGTAGTTTACGCTACCGCTATTTTAGGATTTAAATGATTGGGTAAGAATAAAAAACAGAATCAATAAAATATTAATTTATATTATTAATATTTTAAATGCTTTTATATTGTTTTTATTCTGAATTGCATTTATTTTGAATTGCAATAAAATAATATTGTTTTTTGGCGATACATCCCCCAGAATGAAATTAAATCAGCTAACTGAGTCTACGAATTTAATATAATTATAAAATAAACAAAACATAATAATGCTAAATCAAAATTTAATAATTAAATAATAAAATTAATAATTGTTTTTAGATTTTCTATAATTTAAATCAAGTTAAAAAAATAAATAAATAAATTAAAATAAACGTCATTTTTATGAATTGACTAATAAATAACAGACATTGTATCAGAATAAGAATTAGAGGTCATCAGGAGGAACTGCTATGCTATCAGGTTTCGGCCCCTAACTCCTCTACCCAACATAGCAGCGGGGCCAAATACATGCTAATGATGTATTTTCTCTGATAAAACTATCTAGTATCTTATTCTAATGCAAAGTATATTATTTATTATCCATCCATAAAAATTTGCCACTTAAGAGTTTAAATTTATTCTTTATATTATTGTGTTGATTTATATATTTTACTATTTTCTGCTTGATGTTATTTTTATAGTAGCCTAGTTTAAAATATGTATCTATTAAAATATGTCAATGATTTTGAAGAAAGCCAATATCATTACATATTGTTGCAATTCTTAAAATTTCATTATTTAATGTATTATATTTTATATTATATGGTATGCATGAATGCTCATGCAAAAATATGTTTCTTGTAAATTTAAATATGTCATCTTTACGATATAAATTAATAGTAGTTTTAGTTAATGTTAATTTAATGTTCATATCTAGATATACACCTTCTTTATCATTAATATTGGTTTTGTTAAGAATAAGGCTTTCTGGATAAATGTGCTCACTAATTGAATAAAAATTATTAGAATTAAATACACATATATCATCAATGTATCGAAACATATTTCATATATTTATATTGTTTAGATTTAGTTTTTACACAGTTATGAACAAATTCATATTCTATAAAGCTTAAAAACAAGTCAGCTATAATTGGGCTACTATTACCACCCATTGGAACACCTTTTACTTGTCTAAATATAGATGTCCCTACTTTGAAATAATTTTGATTTATCAAAATATTTAAGGATTCTATTAATTCAATTTTATCCATATATTTATATTTACTTGATGGTTTAATTTTTGTAAGATTTGCGTTATAGTTATTATAACATATATATATGTGTATATATCTTTTTCCGAATATAAGATTAATTGATTTTTCTAATGCATCTTTAATATCCGCTAAATCTAGATGTGTATAAAGCGTACTAAAATCGTACGTATTTATATTTTGAAGATTTATTCCTTTTGTCTTTTCAAAAAATTATTTTATAGAATTAATACTGAAATAGTGTTTTATACCAGTATTAATTTCGATTACCTTGCAATATTTTTTTAAATGTGCTTTAATTACTTTAAGTATTTTATTCATATAGACAGAAAGTGGTTTTAATGTACATTTAAACGCACTACATATGAACCTAGGTTTTATTGGATTTTTATGTAATTTTGGATTCCAATATAATATAGGTATAGTTTTATTATCTAATTCAACCTTTATACCCTTTTTATCCATTATAGAACAGTGACTTGTAATAATTGTTTCTAAACTCAACTCACTACGTTCATATGTTGGATTTACATTTAAATCATTAGAATTAACCTCTTTCATTAGTATATCATAATAAAGCTTTTTGCATATGAAGACAAAGTTATTACTAGCTTTATCAATAGTTGTTATTATATAGTTATCCTTTAATTTAGTAAGTTATTTATACATATCTTTATTAATTTTATCTTTCCTTTTATAATTGTTTGTTATTTTCATTTTATTTTTAATTTTATCAAATATATAATCTTTCCAAATTTTTATCTTAGATATATTCGAGCTTTCCCTATTAATCAGCTTACTAAAGTAATCATTTAAGTTTATATATAACGAATTGTAAATTTTATTTTTGTCGTTGTTATTATTTAATCTATATTTATACCCTTTTGATAGCAGCTTTCTTAATTCACAATTTTCAATTAATTCTAGATTATGGGTACATATATGTTCATTTATTTTATCAAAACTAAGACTTTTACAATTGCATTCTGTTTCCATTATGTTTCTAATATTATCGTTACATATTGATTTTAATTCTTTATTATAATTACAAATTTTTCGTCCTAATGGTGGTAGGAGTTTATACCTTATTTTAGGAATATATTTACTTAAATCTGATCCTATTATTTCTTTACTTTTAGAATTATTTAAAAGTCTACCTATATTTATGTTATCTATACATTTATTAATGAAGTTTATGGTTAATGTATATTTTCTATTGTTATTATTAACATTTATTGTACGATTATAGTATTTTGTATTACAATAACTGTCTATTATACAACTTAGCCTATCATAGTCGTTAATTAATTTTTGATTTATTGAACATATGATATCTTTAGAAATACTTCTTATATTTACATAAAGATCTTTTAGCTTATTATCACTTAAAAGTTGTTTTAATATTTCTAATTGTTCATTTATATACATATCTTTTTTAATATTTTTAACTCTATTTTTCCTATTCCTTTTATCACCATGACTTCTTGGTTTGCGTTTAACCGGATTATTATAATATAGTTGTTTATTATGTATTATACTACTTCTGCCAATTCCTTGTACACCGTCATTCAATTATAATGGGTACATGGAATTAAGCGTTTTAATCCAAAAAATCTTCTTTTTCTAATAGTTTTTGATTTAATATTGAAATGTTTTCTTCGATAATATGTTCTAAAATAAATAATTTACAGTTTTTAATATCATGTCCTATTAATCTCATATGTTTATGAAATATAGTTTGACTATTATGCTGTATATTATATATGTGTTGCCTAAACCTAGTTTTTAACATTTGATATGTTTTTCCTATATATTGCAATTTACATGTACATTGTATTAGATACACTACACCTGCGGCATTGCAGTTACAATTATTATTAATATTTAATGAAAAACATTTGTTTGTCGTATTACTTACGATACAATTATTATTATTTATAACATCACAAATTATACAATTTTTTCTGTTACATTTAAAAGATCTAAAATTGAAATCATTTGTACTTACGTATTTTTCCAATATTGTTGAGTACATGTAACTTTTAAGTCATAATTTTTAACGTTGCTTTTTCGGTGTCGCCACCTAGTTTAGTTGACTCAGACTAAACTTACAACAGGCCATCCAGCAGCATCTGACAGGGGGCTGCCCTGCTTAAGGCGGTTGCAGGCTGGAACAAGATCTATAAAGATCTACCACCTTCACTCCACGCGCTACGCGACCTAGCTATTGGCCATTACCTGGTCTCTTAAACGTGATCACGTGAAGCAGTTTACATTTTAAAGTGTAAACACCTTGGGATGCAAACTTCTCCCTTTTTAATTCATGCTTGTTTGAAAATAAAAACTCTTGAATTTTATTTAAATATTTCGTCTGTTCGTGCAGCCTTTTCAATCTGAAATTTATACATTAGATAAGCGTTAGAAATTAAATCAAACAAAATCATAACATTAAAACGAAAGACTCAGGAACTTGGGATCGTCTAACCTGCAGATTAGTGTGATCGTATATCAACTACGGGTTAGAAGATCCTGGGTTCCCGAGTCTTCGTTTTTAATGTTATGATTTTGTTTGATTTAATTTCTAACGCTTATCTAATGTATAAATTTCATATTCAAAATGCCTTCACGAACAGCCGAAATATTTGAATAAAATTTAAGAGTTTTGATTATCGGAGATGCTTCGCCAAAGCAATTTCATTTGACCCGATATTATGCAATTCAATTAAATATTATTAATGTTAATATTACGAAATATTAATATTATAAAATATTATAATAGTATTGCAATATATCAGTGCAATATTATTCGATTAAAATAATAATTGATATTTGATTTTTTGTTTTTCGGTTCGACAATTGTTATTATGAACGAATAAAAATATAGATGTAACTTCTGGTTCAAAAAATCTTTGAACGATAAGACTTATAACTTTTAAATTATAATTTTCAAATCTACTTATGGGAACCAAAACGACTAGATTTTTTATTATGTACAGATGAAAAACAAGAATATGCAATCTACGGATTTTCAAATACATAATTTAATTGAAAGATATTGATAGTGTGAATGGCGGAGTATTTGAAGATTGGTGTATTTACAAGTAAGAACCCAATAGTGTAAGGATAGCTTCTATATAATCATATCAGCCAACATAGTCTACGTATTTTGTACTATAGATAATTAAAAAATAAATATTTTAATCTTAAGATTTTGGATCTGGTTTATTTTCCCCCAGGGGAAAATTGACCAGATAAGTAATAATGGAATTTTTAATACATTCTAGGATATAGTGAGGAAGAGATCCTAAAGTTTTACAGAAAGAAAGGAATATTAAAAAGAAAAGTAAAATGTGACCTTTGTTTAATAGACATGCAAGATATAAAGTACAAGAAAATAAGTGACGGTGCTGTCTTTAAATGCTATAATAAAGACTGCAATCAACACAAGACAACTCCTCATCCTCCTTTCCAACCTTTCCCCTTTCACTCCTTTCCCCGCTTCCGAAAAAACACTATTCTTTTTTTCGGGGGGGGGGAATAAATCGTTTCATCTCCGGGGGGAATATACCAGGTCCAAGACAACTCTTCATCCCCCTTTCCAACATTTCCCCCTTCACTCCTTTGCCCGCTTCCCCCGAAAATAAGAAACAACAGATGGATTTTCCAAAAAAAACACTATTCTTTTTTCGGGGGAATAAATCGTTTCATCTCTGGGGGAATATACCAGGTCCAAGACAACTCCTCATCCCTCCTTTCCAACCTTTCCCCATTCACTCCTTTTCCCGCTTCCCCGAAAATAAGAAACAACAGATGGATTTCCGCAAAAAGCACTATTCTTTTTTATGGGGGGAATAAATCGTTTCATCCCTGGGGGAATATACCAGGTCCAAGATTTTCTATAATCGAGACTTAGAAAGTGAGAATTTGTTAATCCCATTTTTATAAATTGATAAATAGATAACATACTATGTATTAGAGTAAAGATTAGAGATCATCAGAAAAGCTGTCATGCTATCAAGTAATTTAAGAAATGTTTATATTTAAGGAAGTTTTAAGAAAAATACCTTATTATACTTTTATACTTTATTTTGAAAAAATTAATATTAATTAATATTTAGCATTTTAAATACAAAATTAATTATTAAAAAATAAGAAATCAGAAATTATCAAGAAGATCAAAAAGGTTATCTGATCTTATATTCTTTGTAGTATTCAAATGTATTTTTATAAAATTTTTGTAATTTATATAATCAATTATAAATGTAGGTATTTGATATAAATGCAGTGTTGATGTTGATATAATATTCTTATTATCAGTTTAGCTTCGATCGTGTAAAGTAATTTGATCAGAATGTGTGTGACACAGCATAAATAATCCAATTGTCGGATTTTTTGCCTCTGTCTTTCATTATAGATCTTGGACAATCCTCAAATTAATAAATATTGTGATTTCTTAAGCTGATATTATTACTCAACCTTCATTGTTCGTTTTCATGCGAATGATAATTTTTAATAAATATGCATTATAATTATTTTTGACCAAGCGTCAGCAATTAAGAGTAAAAAATCGTGCAAATATTGTTCATTTTTTGAATTTAGAGCAGGATCAATAAACTAATTTATTTTTATTTCGCTAGCTGCTGGTAGCATCACCAGTAAAAATGTAGAATTTTCTTGAATCACACTTCAAGAAAATTTGTAGAGTAATCTAAATAAATACTGATATAAAACACTATTTCAGTATTAATTCTACAAGTATTTTTTAGAACACACAAAAGGAATAAATTTTCAGAATATAAATACTATGATTTTAGTAGGCTTTATACAAATCTAGATTTAGTAGATATTAAAGAAGCGTTAGAAAAATTAATCAATCTTATATTCGGAAAAAGATATACATATATCCTAAATTAACTATTTAGCTATAACGCCTATCTAACAAAAAATTAAACCATCAAATAATAATAAATATGTACATCAAATTGAATTAATAAAAGCCTCAAATATTTTGATAAATCAAAATTATTTAAAAGTAGGGGGACATCTATATTTAGACAAATAAAATATGTTCCAATGGGAGGTATTAGTAGCCAAATTATAGCTTACGTATTTTTAAGCTTTATATAAAATGAGATTATTCATAACTGTGTAAAAAATAAATCTAAATGATATGAAGATATGAAAAATGTTTCGATACATTGATGATATATGTATTTAACTCTAATAATTTTTATTCATTAAGTGAACAAATTTTTCAAGGTAGCCTTATTCTTAATAAAACTAATATTGATGATAAATAATATATATATATAGATATAAACATTAAATTAATATCAATTAAAACTACTTTTAATTGATATCGTAAAGATGACAACAAACATTTAAATAAATTTAAATGCAAAATTTACAGCAAACATTTTTGCATGAGCATTCATGCATACCATATAATATTAAATATAATACATTAAATAATGAAATTTTGAGAATTGTAACAATATGTAAAGATTTTGGATTTTTTTAAAATCATTTAAATAATTTAATAGATGCCTATTTTAATCTAGGTTACTATAAAAATATCATAAAACAGAAAATATAGTAATCAGAACAATACTTTAAAAATTTAAAATCACAAACTGAAATTTTTATGGATAATAAATAATACACTATTTATTTGAATAAGATACTAAATAATCAAATTTCATCTTAGGAAATACGTCATTAGTATGTATTTGTCTCAGCTGATATGTGGGGTCAGGGAATAGGAGCCTAAACGTGATATCATAGCAATTTCTCCTTATGACCTCTAATCTTATATTTATATTAGGTATGTTATTTATTTGCCAATTCATAAAAATTGACTTTTATTTTAAATTTTAATTTTTTATTTTAACTATTTTAAATTTAAAAAAAATATTTGCGCAAAGAAATAAATATGAATTATATAATAAGGTAGTTGCCTATGAATGGATTTCTAGCCGACTACAATAAGGATGCATTCCCTCGCTGCACGGCTGCGCTGGTTCGTTGCATGAGCCAGCTTAATGCCCGTATATCATCGGTTGTCCGCCTCAACCTTGAACAAGCTGCATCAAACACGCAGATGTGCTGGGACCGACCGCGCGAAGTGTTTCGATAGCGATGGAGATAAACAAATACTGTCGATCCTCGAAGCAGCTGTATTTGGTTCGTTTGAGCTGCTCCGCTTGGACTGCAACAGCGCTAGCAGAAGACACCACATGTGCGACATGACTGGCTGCCAGGGTGTTCAAGCAAGTGAAATCCCATACGAGTATACGGCTAGCTTCCCATGGTATAAGAGTCGCACCATGGTATAAGAATCGGGAGGGCAATCCTGAGGCAGCGAGATCCATTCTCAAAATCTCGTTGACCGCAACATGTTGATGGTGGCGAGACGTTATCCGGTTGCAGTCTAAGGCATGAGAACTGTCTCGCGGGACCCACACTCCACAGATACACCGATGCCATTATAAGCATTGATCACCGAGCCTCAACGCTACGGCGATGAAAATAGATAGGTTATCAAGTCGTGTGCAGACGGATGTGATCTGCAGTGCGTCAAGGAACGCCCCGGACCACTTTGATCCTACTGCGATGAGTCAGGCTCGAGATTCAGTTGTCCGGGTTTCGCCGACAAGTCTTCGTTGGCATGCTTCTTAATGTTGGGCCATCTATCGTTTTTGAGATATTTGATCCGATGGAATGGTAATCCGATATTCCGCGTTCCATTGATTTGTCGTATTTTCCCAGTATAATTCTAAAGGGTGAAGGGTTAACAGCGGACAGTTCCGTAGCAGTATCTTCTTCAGTTCCATTGTGTCCTTGATGGATGAATCGAACGCAGGAAGGGCTGTCTCCAATGCCTGGCAAACACCGAGCCCTCCAAGACGGATCGGTAAGGTCGCTTGCCTCCATGCTTCGTTGGGTAGTGCCACATTTAGTATTTCGCGCAATATTCTTTGAACTTCAGTGTCAAAAAGTTGAAGCATTTAACTTCCGTATCAGGGGTACATCGAAGAAGGAAGCCAATCTTTGGCAAGCTGAGTGAACTACACAAAATAACGAAGGCGTTGTGAGCGCTTAATTCGTTAACCGGATTTCGGTGTTATGAAGACCGTTCACTGTGCAGCTTAATGTGTTGTCGATGCTTGTTTGCCCGACAAGTGGCTCACCCAGAAGCTGTGCGTCTTCAGGTGTGATAGTCGTGTACCCTGTTAGCTTGCACGCGATAACTTGGCTCACATTCCTTCTTTCGGTGATCACCTCGTACTTTTGGAAATTTAATTGTAATCCAATTTCAACTGCGTCAGCCTGAATTTTGTGGATATCGGCCAGAATGTCCTCCACCGTATCGCCCAGGACGCAGTCGTCGAGGTACAATAGGTTCAGATTGGATTTTAAGCTATGTGTCAAGCTGTTTACGGTGAGACAAAATAGTATAGGGCCCAACGGGTCGCCTTCAGCCGAGAAAATACGTTTGTTGCCAAATAGAAGCTCGAACTGGCGGTCGTAACAAAGTCGAACATATGGTAAAATATGCGGTATTTCGCAAACGACGCAGCGCAGTATTGCATTTCTGCTCAAGCAGTTGAACGCGTTGTAGCAGTCGAGTTTTACCATAGTCTTGTTACGACTAGCCATGTCAACATGAACACGCGAGATGCAAGTATTGCTGCTTTGATTCCACTCGAACTACCGACGCCCATATGTATAGGAGAAAATGATTGGCGAGCGGACCGGGTGCGAATTGACATGCTAGTTTAGAAGCTAAGTGGCGAATTGTAAATCCGACGACGATTGGACGGATACCACCATCCTTCTTTAGAAAGGAGAGTAACTTTCCGCCGCATAGAATATTAACAACGTTATCTGGTACCGTTCCCTCCAGAACTGTCATTAGATTAGTTAAAGCCGTGACCAAGTGGCTTGCTGAGGCTCCTGCAGAAAATCCAGTGATATCTCGCAGGTGCATTGGGCTTAAGCGTCAGGACCGCCCGCTGCGAGGGCGGGAAAGACTGTAAAGAGCACAGTAAAGATGTGGCGGTAACAACAGGACAACAATCGAGAGGTAAAGCGACAAAGGTGTGTAATCGGTAGATACTCTTCTCTGGAGATGCTTAGCCTCTAGAGTTGTAGTTGTGTTTTCATCCCAAGATATGAGGCCATAGTCCCTGCATACAGTACGAACAGCGCCGCAGATGTCGCCGTCCTTAATTTTTTCAGAAATCCTTCGACGTAGTTGATCCACGTAGGATTTATTCTTTGTGATGTTGCATCGGTTATGTTCCTCTAAACTACCATCAGAAGGGAATTGATAGCGGTCGCATGCAGCTCGAATCTTTGCAGATAGAGAGAGTGAGATGAGACAGCGCACTCTGATTCTGCTTAGTCACGCGAAGCGCAATTTTAGTAAAGCTGAGTAGACTCCACCACACCGACTAGTTAGAAGGTCACTCCCCGACTGCGTCAATAAGCTGAGAGAACTTCGCGGCAACGGCTGTTCGAGCGCCGCGCGGAATACGACGGATGACAATAAAATTCTCAGATAAAAGTTTAATGCAAAAAGGGCGCTCGGAGTTTTCACTGGTAGCCACGGCAGGCTCACGGATAAATCTGAACGGGTTGATGTTGTCTGGAATATTGGCAGGCGGAAGTCCAAAACTACCACAATCTGGCATTGGACCATGTTTTCTTACCATTCCGGAAGCGTTAGCGACGAAGAGCCTGCGACCAATTGAACATTGTACTATCCCTTGGCTTATTGTGTGCGTATTAGAGTCGGTATTGTTGTTGACTGGCCTTTCCGGTTCTGTTGAGTTATTTAGCATTTCGTATTGGGATATTCGTCAGTTGTATACGTATAGTTGTATTGTATGTTATGATTGTATGTTAATTATTTTTCAAACTTTTTGCGAATTAGATTGTTTCGCTTATTAATACTGTAGATCTTGGTGGCATTGTGGACTGTTTTAATTTGATGATATTATGAAAATTGTTTTAACTGTATGTATTTATATATCTCAAACTTTTTTTAGGTCTCAAACTTTTTATCTCAAACTTTGTTGTTTTAACTTGATATAAATTATATCAAATCTTATAACAATTATTAATTATTTATTGTTTATTTTTTAATTATTAAATTTTAATTTAGCATTATTATTTTTTAATTATTTAATTATATTAAATACACAGACTCAGTTAGCTGATTTGATTTGTTTATCTAAACAAATTGTGAGATAAAAAATGTGCGTTTTGATTTTGATATGCTAGCTGCATCTGATGAAATATAAAAATAAATTAGTGTTTATCGATCCTGCTTTAAAATTCCAAATTTAAAATATTGATCAACTTACATTAGTAATTTTTAAATATTTTTTCTCGTCATTGATGAAGATTTTGGTCAATTTGAGTGCTACGAAATGTTGATTCTATGATATTAGATAAATTGTACAAATTTCAAATTTCTAAATGCTAGTAATGATTCATTGTTATTTGTAAAAATTTAGGATAGATATTATTACTATTAATGGAAAATTATTGGAAAATATTTAGATAATTATTTCACCTTCAAACGAATGATGATGAACATATCCATTAATAGTCGTGCAAATAATCCCAATGAGTAAAATGTTAAATGGCATGTTGTTGGAGAGATGGATAATATTACTGCTCATAATGGATGCTAAATGAAAATTCTAAATTATTGTCAATATCGTAGATTAAATGAGAAAATATTGCAAATAGTAAATCCGTTAAACAATCTATTTAAATATATAATTTGCAGTTATTAAAAATCAAAATTATTCTGTGAAAAACATACTGTAAATGTGTTGGCAAATGAATACTGTCTTACATAGAAATTCTATCAACCCACTTAATTTGCAACAATGTGATAAAAGGTAATAATAAAACCTTTAAAAATTTTCTTTGATATATCTTAAATGTTATTTGAAACATATTTTTTGAAAATCTTAAGACCTAAAAATCGAAGTTAACGGTATTCCTGTAATATGCTATTTGTTCTCCCAGTTTATATTATTTGATT
>WNNJ02002619.1:0-60170 GCA_012934845.2 Pomphorhynchus laevis
TGACATATATATAATATATTGTATATATATATTGTATTATATATTGACACATATTTAATTTTAATATATTGACATATAATATATAAAGATATATAAAGATATTATGTATTAAAGATATTTATAATAGAAGATAAGATAAATAACGATATCTTAATTAAGATATATATATATATATATATATTTTCCATAAAAATGAAAGATATTTTAATAAATAGATAATTTAAAATAAATAAAATAAATTCATATTTAAAAATAGGAATTTAACCGTAAATAAGTCAATATAATCTAAAATAAGTTTAATTAACTTATACAAATATATTTTATATAAATAATCATAAAGATAAATAATTATAAAGATTTTATAATTATTTATTATTAATATATTTAAAAATATTTAAAAATATTTTATATTTTATATTTATATTAAGTTAAACCGTTCAATGGTAAATTCAAATACATCAAAGACAGTAAAGCTAAACTTTCTAATCTATTAATTTAATATTAATTTGATATTATTTAACTTATATCTTAATATGTAAAATTATACGGTTTATCATTTAAACAATTCAGATCAGATAGTATCTTCGAATAATGATTTTAACTTTATGATTTTTATGGATGAACTCTTTTTCAAAGCATTTTTCCTAAACTCTTTCACTACCTTATATTTATAATTATTGAAGATCATAATTAAAGATTAAATCAGCTAACTACGTATTTAATATAATTATAATATAAACAAAACATAATAATTTTTTAGAAAGAAAAAAGATTCTGCATCGCAACCCCACATCAGACAATATGATTCCCAATCAACAAAAAGCATGTTAAAATCACTTAGGGCGATGACGTTATTGAATCAAATCAGCTAACCGAGTCTACGTATTTAATATAATTATAAAATAAACAAAACATAATAATGATAAATCAAAATTTAATAATTAAATAATAAAATAAATAATTGTTTTTAGATTTTCAATAATTTAAATCAAGTTAAAAAACGAAATTTAAAATAAACGTCATTTTTATGAATTGACTAATAAATAACAGACGTTGTATCATAATAAGAATTAGAGGTCATCAGGAGGAACTGCTATGCTATCAGGTTTCGGCCCCTAACTCCTCTACCCAACATAGCAGCGGGGCCAAATACATGCTAATGATGTATTTCCTCTGATAAAACTATCTAGTATCTTATTCTAATGCAAAGTATATTATTTATTATCCATCCATATTTTTTATAACGATAGAACTAAAATATTAAAAATATTTAATAAATTAAGGAATTAATCAGATAATTACTTTCTACGTTTTTTATACGTAGAAAACAAAAATAATAATTAATAAAATAAATAATTATAAATTTAAATTTTGTCAAATGTTGTTAAAAATAATATTGAAAATCTCGATTTATTTTTTTAGAATTTTATAATTTACTGGTACGACAAAACCTATTGAGTAAAGAGTTTTTTCCAAAAGGATCACTTCAAGCGACAAGCTTACCATCATTAATTCGTTTTTGTAAATTTAAAATTTAATACTCTTGAGAACATCTTGTATTTTAATTAATTAAATTTTAGTGTCAAATAAAATAAAATTTATTCTAACATAAGCAACCGTTTCGTCACAATTAAATATCATATCAGCTAACAGATATACGTAAAGTAGCTTATATATCAGCTACTTTATACTTAAGATTTATATGAAGTTATATATATTTATATGAAGTTTAAATTTTTAAAATTCAATTATACAATTTATCAGAATTAAGATTAAATATCCTCTGGAGGAACGTATGCTTTATAGCTTTTCGGGTGTTGTGTTTATATAAAAAACATTGAAAATATCAATTATTAAAACTTTATCAGATTTCGAGCCCTCTTTATATTAGTAAATACTAATATACCCAACTATTGCATAGCGTATTGTAAAAACAATAAACACCAGCATATAAAAGACAAACACAAGGAACCTTCTTAATCGAATCATCTGTACTATTTTCCTTTAATTCATTTTGTAAATATTGAATGTAAGATTATTTCCTGTAACTGAAACAAGAAATAATCTAGTTTGTATTTTTCTAGCCATAATCTAGCCATATTTTTCTCACATTGTAGTTCGTGTTTATACTGTTTTATAGGAAGCCATCTACGTTGGAACACTTGCGGAAACGGATCCTCTCGATTCGATAATTACTGCATATCGATGCCACGGATTTGCCTATGTAATGGGCGTGTCTGCTGAAAGTATATTAACTGAGCTTACGGGAGGAGCCACTGGATGTAGTAAAGGAAAAGGTGGATCGATGCATATTTATAACGTTGATAGAAATTTTCTAGGCGGAAACGGAATTGTCGGCGCTCAGGTTCATACAGTGTAATGTTTTTTTTTCATTTCTAGCATTCCGTAATACTTTAGGTACCTCTTGGCACCGGTGTGGCTTTTACGTATAAATTCAAAAATATACCCGCTGTATCATTTTCGTTCTATGGCGATGGAGCCGCAAACCAGGGTCAAGTATTCGAAGCCTTTAACTTCGCTAAGCTTCATATGCTACCTTGTGTTTACGTTTGCGAAAATAATGGATACGGTATGGGTACCTCTACAGAACGAAGTTCGGCCAACACCGAATACTATACAAGAGGAGACTATATTTCTGGTATATGGGTTGACGCCATGGATGTTCTAGCTGTACGTGAAGCAGTTTTATTTGCACGACAATGGTGTATTAACGGAAACGGACCACTTTTATTAGAAATGGCTACTTATCGATATATGGGACACTCTATGAGCGATCCTGGTCTTAGGTTAGCTTTAATATTTTTTACAGCTTCAAAAAATTAAATACGTTCTAAATGTGTCTTTTATTGTTTTTAAAATTCGCCTTTATTCCCGCATTTCGTCCATCGCTTTATTTCCTTCAGATGTATATATGTATTTCTTTTTAAAAAAAATTTGGTTCATTACGAAAACTGGATTTTAACAAAAGCCGGATTATTACAAAAAAAATAAATTTCCACGCAAGCTGGATAATCAAAAAATACTGGATCATTATAAACCTGGATTATCACAAAAAATGGATTATTATTAATAATGTAGTCTTTATTTATAAGATAGTAAAACATTGAATATTTATGCGTTTGAAACAAGTGGTATGTGCCCATACTAATTGTTAGTAAAGCGTTTAGCACTAATAAACCGATTCCACAGTGAAGCTAAACTTTATAATCTATTAATTTAATATTAATTAAATATTATTAAAATATAAAATTGCACGGTACACCATTTAAAGTTTGATATGATATAAAAGAAATTAAAATTAAACTTTGTCGAGTTAATAAATGTTGAAATTATTAAACTTTGTCAAGTTTGCGATAATGATATATAACAAGTATCATTAATAATATGTTAATATTATCAATATTATATATGTTACGACAATATTAACGTATTATATCTGATTATTATGTATGACATTTGCTGATAATTTTATTAATTACTAGTGATGTATAGCATCTACTGTTTTATAAATGAAATATATGTCTCATTTCAGCTATCGCACTCGACAGGAAATTGAAAAATTCCGAAAGGAACGTGATCCAATCAACACATTCAAGAATCGTCTCATTGAATCTGGTATTGCCGAACAAAGGGAATTTGATGTTAGCAGTTTTAATATTTTAGATTTCACATTTTATTGTTTATTTTGTTTTAAAGGATATTGAAAAGGAAGTAAAGCAAATAGTAAGCGACGCAGAATCGAAAGCCCGAATGGCCAGTAAACCCGATGTTAGAGAGCTGTCGACTGATGTTTACACAGAGAAAGTACATAATCTTCACATTATCACTCCAGATCCAAAGCTGTGTCTGGATATGTCGATTTAAAAACATGCCACTAATTATTTCTCCAAGAATATATATACACTAGTTGTTTGACGATTATCTTTCTATTTGTTTTCTATATTTTTCACGTCTACTTCGAATAAACTGAAGAAATTAGTATGCGTTTGATACGAGTGGTTCTATTACTAATCGTTAGTAAAGCGTTTAGCACTCATAAACCGATTCCAGCAGTCAATGGAAAATTCAAATACATCAAAGATTAATTTATATATAAGAAATTAAAATTATTATCAGATCAGATAACTGAGTCCATGTATTTTATGCTATTTATAAATAAAAAATAAAGATAAATAATAAATAATTATATAAGATTTTATTGAATTTTATTAATTTCAAGTTAAAATTTTAATTTGAAATAAAAGTCAATTTTTATTAATTGACTAATAAATAATAGACTATGTATAAGAATGCATCGTATAAGAATTTATATAAGCATTTATCACGAGGAACTGATTACCGTTCCACCTTTGTATTAGAAATATTAAATTTCATCTAATTTAGTATTTAAAATAAAAATTAAATTATTTTTAATTTATATTTATATCGAGTTAAAATTTAAAATGTAGACTTATAAATAAAAGACAATGTATCAGAATAAGGATTAAAAGTCATCATGAGTAACTGCTATGTTATCAGGTATCGGCCGTTATTCTTTGTATACGTATTTTTTACTATAAATAAAAATATATAAATTTATATAATTAAAATTATAAATAAATTAATAATATAAATATTAATACTATATAAATTAATAATAAAGATAAATAATAAATAATTATATAAGATTTTATACAATTTATTATTATATCAAGCTAAATTTAAAATAAAAGTCAATTTTTATGAATTGACTAATAAATAACAGACGATGTATAAGAATAAGGATTATAAAGGATTAGATGTCATCACGAAGAACAATTTTTGAATTGAAATACTTTACTATTTTTATAAATTATCAGTATGACAAAACCAATGTGCAAGAGTATTCGAGTCTAGCAATAACTAAAAACCGCTTTTAAGTTTAGATAAAAATATAAAAATTTACAAATATGTAGATTTTAAAAATATCGTTTTTTCGTAAATATTCAATTACGAATATATTTATAAATATATAATAATTTATAAATATATCAAAATAAAATTTAAAATTGAAGTTTAAAATAAAAGTTAATTGTTATGGATTGACTAATAAATAACGGAGGATGTATAAGAATAAGGATTAGAGGTCGTCGGGAGGAACTGCTATTCCATCAGGTTTCGATCACTATTTCTCGAACAAGCATAGCAGCGAGACCAAATATATTCTACGTATTTCCTCTGATGAAATTTGATTATATAGTATCTGGCATATAATTTATTATCCATAATATTTATTATAATATAATATATTAATAATATTTATTATCCACCCATTTAATATTTTAAATGTATCGAATGAAAATAGTTAAATATAATAATTAAATATTTAAAATATTATATTCGATCGCGCATGTTATAAATGTCGTAAGGTCGGTGTACAATAAAACTTGTTTTCTTTAGTCTATGAATCTATTTACTGATTCATTAAGGTACAGTGAAATGATTCATCGTCAATTTTGTTATGTAACAGATAAACTCTGTACGAGTGTTTTGGTATTATTTTCAATTACTTAAGTTGCATCGCGTGGCAAAATCGTTCACAACGATAGCTCTTTTAAGACTATCAGTAACACTACCACGATAAACATGTTTAGAGAACATCTGATTTTGAGCACACGCAAGTTTTGAGAACAAAATGGAAGATTATATCACTGTGGTAATAGTTGCATTGCATTGTTGTGACAAACAAAAACAGGAGATAAAAATTTTAAAAATAACATTTTAATATTTACTCTAAATATGAAGTCACCGAAATATTATCTATTCAATTTCTAAACTTAAATTCATAATTACATTTAATATAAAGGCAAACAAACATGGTTTATTCAATTTTAACTGTTCAATTCAGATATAATTACATGAAGAATTTAAAATATAAGTACGACAGGGCCATCGAAATGTTGGATTTTCAAATTAAGTGATTATTTAAATATCAAAAATATTGTTGAAGTTCTCAATAATATTATTTTAGAATAATATTAATTGTTGTAACTCTGTTTGTGCTAGGAATTTAATCTATTTAAACGAATGCCATTTCGTCATAAAAAGTATAAAGTTTTTTAAACTTTCAGTGTCTCTTGGAACATCTTCAGAAAATACCATTTCGTCGCGCAAAGTATAAAAGTTTCTTAAGCTTTCCGTCTCTTTTTAGGATTATCTTGTGAAAATACAATCTAAAAATAATACAAATGTGTGATAAATATAAAATTAAATAAATAAAATGTAAATTAACATTAAAACGTAAGTACGACGTCGCATTTGCCACGTTAAAATAAATCCTTTTTTAAACACTTTCAGGGTTCTAATAAACACCTTAAGGGTTTATTCTTGAATGAGGTCACCAAGACAAAAAACATCGTATTTTTGTTTTCAGGATTGCTGCCGTCAGTGATTTGTTCAGGGATGTTTGCTCATTCGTGAATTCTTCGCTGCAGTTCTATATTTTTATTTTGGAAATTTGCTCTGTTGCTGTATATTGTAATCGTTTTATGAATAAATAGGTGTCAAACTCCGCTTGCGCTATTAAAAATGTGACCTCAAACGTTTTTTCACAATGCTCCAGTTAGTTTCTGTCTGATGTTGTCCGAGCTAACTTCATGGCACCCCTGCAACAAAGCAAAAACTTAATAGATTATCACTCTCCGCGCTCTCCTCCATATTATCCTCTGAACAACTCCCTACCTTCACAAGTCGAGTAAAATACCTGGGGTTCACCGTTACGGTGAACTGGTCGGCGAAAGCTGACCTGGATAGACTTAAACGTATCCTGAGGAAAGCTAGATGGGCCCTGAAACGGGCTCAGCATCTGTCATTGAAAGGGAAAACCCAGGTGCGCCTTTGGGGCACTTGGGCTATCTCGGGATTAGTCTTCTTTTCGAGAGGACGTCCCCCAGAACAGAGACTAAGGTTTCTTAGGCTCCTCGTATCTCGTTTATTCAGCATAGTCCGCACCGACTGGATTATTCGGGGGTGAAAGACCCCGGGTGGTTCAGTCGGATAGCGGCGTATTGGATTAGCTGGAGGGCTCAGATCCCGCTAGATTTAAGGCCTTGATCATGGAAGAAGACTTCACTAGCTGTATTGTTTATTTCCTTTGATTTTCTGTAACTGAGCAATTATTTATATATATTTTTCACCATGTTTTATTTTTATTAAGAAAATCTTTATTTATTTATTTAACTTCAGCATTGTAGGCATCTCTTATATCCTAATTTCGTGCATTGATGCTTTTACATCCTTATATTTACAATGATTTGCCGGGTGTTCAATTATAGTAGACAGACTTTTCATCTTGACGCTGAACTCGTCTGCTAATTCTATATCTAGAATTAGATTTGGAATATCACCCTTTTAATTAAAACTCGTGTGCCCGTTTGATTTGTTATTTGCTAACAAAGAACAAGTACTTTTATATAGTTTACCACAGTAGATGTCAAAACATTTGAATATTATATATTATATATTAAAGATAACAGTTTTCGATCAAATTAAACTATAAAATTACTCTTTACATATAGTTTTGCTATATGTAAAGAGTAATATTTATACGTTTTGCCACAGTTAATATTATTTTAAACGAATTATATTACAAATTATTGTAGGATTTAAAACAGTTTGAAATATGTACAATCATTCAGTTTAAAAAGTCGGAAACCGATTGATCGCCTAAGCATTCGAGTATACACGCTGCATTCTCACGTTGAACCGATGCGCTTAATCGTTGCCTGAGGAAAGCCGTTAATCGAGGTTCGCCAGTGGCCTTTGACATAATCTTCCCGATCTCTTCAATAAAGCACGGGGTTTCCTTGCCCAAGACACCCAAGGACTCGACCGAGATTGGAACGAAGGTATATGTTCTATTGTCGATCTCTTTGTATTTTTGCCTCTTCTTGCTCTCTGCGAAGGCGGCAACTTCAACGATCCGAATGATTGCCTTGTCCTCGTAAATTGCCGCTAGAGGATTTATGCAGGTAGCGTCCCAAATCAGCAATTTTCCGCCCTTCCATGGAACCAAAGTGCCACCATCAGGTCGCTTGCCGTCGCTGCGACACAATCCGACCGGTTCTAGTCGAGAAGGTATCCCTACTGAAGAGAAAGCCTTTGAATTATGTGGTTCATCTCCGAATGTCGACTGTGCCGAGTTTTGCTATATCGACAGTCCAGACCGTGCAAACCTGATGAGTCGCTGATATTCCCGCATCCAAATGTGAATTCCCCGCTAAATTTGACACCGAGTCGTAGCGCCACGACAATGGTGAATGATACACCGTCCAATCTGGTGTCGACCGCCGAGATTGGAAGTACCATCAGGAAAGCCCCGGAGTCTTTGCCTACCGTTCCAAGCAGTCTAGCTCGACATTTAGAAGAATCAGCATCCAATAAGAGAGAACCACTAGCGACCAAGTGCATAGGACGAGACCAACGTTTTTGTTTGTGTTTTTCCGTTGGCAACTCTTCCCCGCATACAACCGCCCATCCGCGCACACCGTGTTGGAAATCCGAGCCATCCACTCCGCTGGTTGCTCTGGCCAATGCCTTTACGAGAATTGACGTACCTGCGATTGAGGACAAATATGCCGGCAGGGATATAACTTCACTGCGATATAAACCTAAGCCACCCAAGTCAATCGGCAAAGTTGCTTGACGCCATGCGTTATCATCCAGATATAAATTCAAATTGTTGGCAAGAGCGGAATTTAGGACTTCGTCATAATTCTTTAACGATGGACATGAAGAGCAAGGAGCGCAGCGTAGTAGATGATAAATTTTTGTATGCTGAAGCTTCATCGCAACAGAAACAGCGCATCCTGTCTGGACAGATCGGCCATTCGTTTGACAGTGTTCTGGAGAAGCGATACACATTGATTCACGATTTCATCGAGCGCCAACTCGTTATCTACAGGAGTACCCAAGATAACAGCGTCGTTGGGACTAGTGAGAATGCATTCAGGAATCAATTCCATCAAACGAATTTGATATTTATGATCTCGGGTGATTAACTCCGAATTTTGAGGATTTAATGTCAGTCCAATTTTTGAACCCTGATCGATTATTTTAACTACATCAGAGTAAATCGTATCCAAGTCACCCCTCCCCCCAAATACAGTCGTCGAGATACCATGCACAAAAAGGTGACTGACAGAGTTTGACAATTTCATTTACGGTAAGCGAGAAAAGCAGAGGACCGAGTGGGTCTCCTTGTTGTACACCTTCGGCGGATGGAATTATTTAGGTACCCGCAATGAGATGACTCTTCTCACCATAGCACATGTTAACGAAAGGTAGGTATGCTGGTAGCTTCCTTCGAACCGTGTCAATCATGTGGTCGCGGTTGACCGTGTTAAAAGCGTTATGAAAATCGAGCTTGGCGAGCTGTACTCCAGGGACTAAGGCGTTCGCGACAAAATGTCTGGACGCGTGAGTCACAGCTTCAACTCCTCGTGGTATTCCAACGCAAAATTGTCGATGTACGAACTCATCTAGAATGTCGTTGGATGCCCAACGTGCTACAATCTTTGATGCCAATCGACGCAGCGTACAGCCCACGGCAATCGGACGGATACCGCCATTAGGCTTCTGTAATGCCAGTAGTTTAGCACCGCAGAAAAATTTCCTTATTGAATCCGGCACACAACCTTTTAATACGACGTTGATAAATTCAGCCATGGATTGCACTAGGCGAACCCCTGGAAGACCGCACGAGGGATCAGTCAGGTCTTTTAGATGTAGTGGACTAAGTCCATCTAATCCACTTGAAGAAGAATTGGGGAATGAGCGGAGAGCAGACTTCACGATATCAGCAGAGACAACAGGGAAGGCATAAGGCGGTGCACTGTGAATTTGAACTTGCATATGTGTCCCACCTAATTGGCTAGTTCGTGGGGGGTGTTTGGACCTTAGTTCTGACAAAACTCGATCGTCGAATTGCACTATTCCGTCGTCGCTGCTCACCAATCTGATTGCGCTGCGAAAATCACCGTCTTCCAGTCTTTCTGAAACTCTGCGACATAGATTTCTATTGGCCTCGCGATCGTCTACTTTAGTTCGGTTGCCGGGTCTCCCCCACCTTCGCTCCACAACATCATCAACTGACCTGGATGTCATATCAAAAAATTTGAGACATACCTCCTTTATCTTCTGAGACAAACTGCGATTGCCATTTTCCTCAGTCCTTACAGGCACGCGGATAACCATTCTTGCGAACATCAACAATTTAATCTACGCTTCTTCCTTCTGGTGGTCCCTCGCAATGTCAGCCAAAATGATTGAAAGAGTTGTAGCTACCTGGGGCCTGGCAGATCTGGGTATTCGTCGAACCAACCGAACTAATAGCATCTCGATAAACGCGATATCCCAATGCTCTCCTGAAAAGGTGTTGTCAGCCTGAGTATCGAATGATGCTGAACTATTTATGGAAGTAGGCGTTTGACCAGAACCGGGACAGCCGGGAGATGGGCCATGCCTGCGTATTCGGTCGGTAGAAGTTAAGCAATATAATCGACGACAAATGCTGCATTGTCCTTTTTCCGACACGATCTCACCTCGAATTAGTTCGGATGATTCATAATTTGCTTTCCTGACCAGACTGGGGACGTCATTCTCTTGCATTCAGCGAGATTCGGAATTCTCTCGCATTCCAAGAGATACGCGAGTTGAGCGTGGATCGTTGTAGGTTTTTTCTTTCCGCTTTCAGATTGTATGTTTATGAGTTATCAAACTTTTTTTAAGGTCCTTGTTCTTTGTATTGCACCAAGCGGCGAATTAAATTCCTTTGCTGTAATACTGTAGATTGTAAGTAGTTTGTAATCAAGAAAGTTTTTACTTAGTAAGAATTTTAATAACCAAGACTTTTTAACTCAGACTTTCAAGACTTTTATTGTTTTGTTATAATGGATAACGTAGAATATTGTATGTATATTAGATCTCTAACTTTTTTAAGGTCTAACTTTTTTATTATATTATATTTTATTAATTATATTATATTATAACCATTTCTTTTAAATATTTATGCACATCATCAGCTCTTGATCCTATACATTTCACATTTCAGTATATTGCTGTTAGCTGACGATCACTAAACTCCTTCACTACCTTCTACTTTTAATTATTGATATAAACATATTAAATTTTAAAAATTTAAGTTCTTCACAGAAACTCTAAAAGCAGCATTTAATCGAATAATCGTCGGTTAACAGTAAAATGACGAATGAAATATGCAGCTATTTCATTATTAGCTGATAATGTCCACTAAACAATACGGGCCGAAACATAAGATGATCTCTAATCCTTATTCTTATACATCGTCTGGTATTTATTAGTCAATTCATAAAAATTGAATATTTTTAAAATTTAAATTTTAACTTATGTTTCGATACATTGATGATATATGTGTATTTAATTCTAATAATTTTTATTCAATTAGTGAACAAATTTATCCAGAAAGCCTTATTCTTAACAAAACCAATATTAATGATAAAGAAGGTGTATATCTAGATATGAACATTAAATTAACATTAACTAAAACTACTATTAATTTATATCGTAAAGATGACATAATTAAATTTACAAAAATAATATTTTTGCACAAGCATTCATGCATACCATATAATTATTATTATTATTATTATTATCAATAGACAACAAAGTGAGCAGCAAGGCTCATTACAAGTTGCGTCACAATCAGAAAAAGTAAATGTAGAAAATGAAAATGTAGAGTGTACTTTCTATTGTTCATATGTTCTCTGACTCGATCTTCGTCTTCAAGAAGGGATCTTCCTCCAGATTTCGTTTAAAAGAAGCCAGATTCGAGGATGCTACTGTTGTGTCAGCAAGGTGGTTCCAAGTATTAACGATTCGTTGGAAGTATAGGGATGTTCGTTTGTAGCGTAATCGTTGTGTTTTTAGCATGAACTGATGACCACGAAGTGAGGTTATATCGCGCGTATGCATTAGCGATCTGAGTGGATGGCGATTGTCGTGTAAAATCTGCCAGGCTAGGCACAGGTCCGCCTTGTCGCGCAGATACTGAAGCGATCTCATTCCCAAACTCGAGAGCCGATCTTGATATTCCATATGTCTAACCGCTTTTACCATTTTAGTTGCTGATCGGAATACAGACTCTAGATTATAACGTTCTCGTAAGGTGATTGGGTAACAAGCTGGCGAAGCATATAGGAGGATGCTCAAAATAAGTGCTTGTGAGATTGTTTTAAAGCATGAGATGTCAATATGAACAAGAGCTCGGCGAATCAGGCCGATGACTCTTCTCACTTTGGAACATGTAGTGTCAGTATGTAAACGTGTCGATAAGTTAGAACATACATAAACACCTAAATCCCTGTATGAGTTCGTCCTAAGAATAACACTGTTGTTTATATGATAAATATGAGCTGACTCGGCCGGACGTCTTGATATACAAATGTAGGCACACTTTTTCAAATTGAATTTTAACCCGTTCAAAATCGACCAGTCATTTATGGTGTTAATATCATACTGCAAGATGTCAACATCTGAGTCCAAATATATGGGGCGCCAAATTTTTAAATCATCAGCATAAAGAACACACTCAGATCCAAGTTTAGGAATGAGGTCGTTAATGTATATGCTGAAAAGAACTGGACCGAGTATAGTTCCTTGAGGTACTCCAAGATTTGTAGGGAAGCGATCAGATAATTCGTCGTTTACCCTTACGAAGCAATGACGGTCAGACAGAAATTCAATAATCCAGCGAACTAAACACTCATCAAGGTTGATATTACGCAGTTTTTGAATTAAATTAGCATGAAGGACTGTATCAAATGCCTTAGAGAAGTCGAAGAAGATGGCGTCAACCGGAATACCAGAATCATAATATCTGGTCCAGCTATCGTGTGATAACAACAAATTCGTTAGCGTTGAATGATTTTTTCGAAAACCATGTTGTTCAGGGGCTAGAATATGGTTCGTTTCTAGGTGAGTGGTGACTTTTCGCAGAAGTAAGCGTTCCAGTACGCGACAGCAGACACATGTGAGGCTAATCGGTCTGTAGTTACAGATGTCAGAACGAGACCCCTGTTTTAATATTGGGCAGATAATAGAGCGCTTCCAGTCTGAGGGAATCTTTCCTAGCACAAGTGTTGCACAGAAGATATTATATAGAGGTAGGTATATGATGTCAGCTAGGTTGCGAAGATATGCTGACGGCAATAGATCCGGACCAGCACTTAATGTGCATTTCAGACGGGACAACTCGCTGTACACTAAGTCAGGTCTAATGAAGTTATCAAGGTCAGAAGTAGTATTAGCTACCAAACAATACAAACTGTCAGTTATTTGCGGTGAAGCATTCAGTGACGAATTCAGCGATGTGAAGTGTGTGCCGAATACGTTCGCAATTTTCTTTGAGTCCAATACCAAATCACCTTGGCTATCGAGAATAGAGGAGAAAGTGTTAGCTATACGTTTTCTTGATGAAATGTATTTGAAGAGTGAGCCAGGATCACGACGACATCGTTGGGATAATTTCTTTTCAAAGATTACTCTCGTACGTCTCTTCAAGGATGTTACCCTGTTTCTATACTGTCGGTATTGCTCAAAACTAGAGTTACCTGCTTTATAATTACAATATGCCTTGCGTCGTCGAGCCAGTGCTTGTTTGAGTTCTCGATTAAACCAACGAGGAGATAAGCCGACGTCAGTTTGACGTACAATTGGAGCGTAGCGGGTAAGTATTGAATACAAGGTGTCTTTGAAAAACAGCCAGGCGGAATCAATACCCACAGTATAAGCATCAGGCCACGAAACGGTAGAAAGGAACTCCTTTATTTTGTTGTAGTCGGCTTTAAAAGGGTTGAATCTATTAACAAAAGAATTATATATAGGGATACTTATTCCAAGATCTATTAATAAGGTGACATGATCAGAACAACCAACTGGATCCAAGTGATTAACGCTAGTGACAATATGTCCTGGAGCAGACAAAACCAGATCAAGAAGAGAACGAGACGTAGAAGATATTCTGGTAAATCCATTGACATGTTGGGTAAGGTATAGATCATTGATTGTTTGAAGTAACACAATCGAACCAAAGTCAGAAGGCGAATTAAAACTGTATGTATTCCAATCTATTGTAGGCATGTTAAAGTCACCAACAACCAATATTGGCTTATTAGGGTCCGATAGCTGGTATAAACGTTGCACGATGCTATCAGTACATGAAGTAGGGCTGCGGTAAACGACTACAAGTATCAAGGAGAATGGCCGGTATAATCTGACCGCTAAAAGTTCGTTTGAAGTTAGGGGGTCGTTAAAAGTTTCTACGACTCGGAACTTTATTGTGTCACGTATATATAGTAATATACCACCACCCTGTTTAGCTATTCTATCGCTGCGGCACGCATTATATCCTTTCAACAAAATTTCATTATCAGAGATAGAAGGGTTTAGCCACGATTCCGTAAAAGCTGCAATTATCGGTTGATGGTCGTGAATCAGTAATCCAATCTCATCAATTTTATTTAACACACTACGCACATTAGAGTATAGAATTTGGTGGGAAGCTTTGTTTATTGTACATTTAGATGATGAACTCTTTTGAGTTCCCGACTTGAACAAGACAATAGAGTTTCTTATGAAATTTTGGTAGATGCACTCTGTAGGCATGCGGTCGGCGTCGGAGCACGCTGGGAAGCAATATTTGCTTTGTTCAAAAGACCTTGCCAACGGATGTGGAGGCGCCGCCGCACTACCTGAAAATTCTGAATTGTTAGGTTGTTTTCACCATGTGCCAGTCTTTGAGCTAGTTCCGATTTTGCCATTGATAAACGTGTACGATCAGCGGGGTCCAGGTCTCTAAGAATACGGGTGCCGGAACCTTTGAGGTGAAATGAGTTACGATGTATGAGCTGCACAATTTCACATGAAGTAAACACAATTTTGAGGAGGCGTGGTCGATCGTTGACGGACGAAGGAGCACGACCTAGCCGGAAGACAGCTTTGAGACGCATATCTCTCACAGCTTCACAAGATGATGATCCATTTAAGACAGTCGTTAGAATGGATCTGACATGTATTAAGTCATCATCAAGTCTGGCCTGATTGTTTAGGGCATCGGACTCCTTAATGTTAGCAATTAAAATGCATTTGTTTCTATCACAAGCAGCATTTGAACGGGGTCTGTTTGAGCAACCAGTACTATGTACAAGGGTACGATTGTGCTTTTCGTGAAAATCATTAATACAATCTACCTTAACAGGTTGCGTGTTATGAGATAGTTGGTTTATACGAATTGCGGGAGTTTGCGATCTATCAAATGACCGGGTATGCAAAGTTTTGTCGTTGTTTATAGCCGTTTCAGTCATATAACTGGTCGGTCGTATTACAAGAGGCACGCCATTGTTAACCGAAACCGTCTGTTCGCCAATATTCTTAGGCATATTTTGATCTCTTCCGGGAATGTCATCACAAAAAATCGATTGGTTGCAAACAGTATGTCGAACAGTATCATTTGATTGGCTTGTAGAACGATTAGGAACATGACGTGACACTGAGTCTAGCTGGGCATATGAACTATTTGGTGATGGTACCATGTTACCCGTTAGCAACGAACATACTTGTCTCTGAAGTTCGAGAACGTTTGTCTGTAAAGTAGCTGCGCAAAATCCACAAATAAAATCTTTATCAAGGAAATTGACAGGTAGTTGACGTGGTATCCACACAGTGGTCCAAACAGGACATTGTGAATTAGAACATTTAATGTCACGGTGACTACTTCCGTCTGTAGATGATATGTCCTGGGAGATATCAACAGAATTGGCCTGCAAGGCTTGCTCGTCTTTGGACCGACTTTCATGTTGTCTTACTGAACGCTCACTGTCATCATCTCGCTTAGAAGGAACAACAGCTGCTTTACGTGGTCGACCTCTTGTCATTTGTAATTTCGTTCCTCGTTGTTTTGTGTTAAATTGTAATTCGTTAGAACAGTTATAATTTTTCTTCTTTGTAATGACCATATAATATAAAATATAATTGTACTGTTCGCATAAAGCCTTTTGTTGTTGTTCGCCTCGGTTCAATTTATGCGAACACTGTAAGTAGTTAATAGGTATCAAGATAGTTTAAACTTATAGTGGGCTGGATTAAGTTTGATGATGACGCGTTTGTTGTGCTTATTGAATATAAATACGCAGACGTACCAGAATTTCTTGAACGGCACATGTTAGAAAAGTGTCCTTGCTTGCTGCACGTATGACAGGTAGCGTTGCGAGCAGGACAGTTACTCCGCACGTGGCGGTTTCGACCGCAAAAGTAGCATCGCTCTTGACTTTTGATTGCGGAACATTCTTGTTGTGTTTCCGAATCATCTCTGGGTAAATTTGTCAACTGCGGTGGATTACCATAGTTAATCATAGATTCTATATTTTCAGATTGAGTGATATCCCGTGAAGATAACCGGAATTCTGATGCTTCAGCCTGTGCCAACTCGATTGATCGAGCGATCCGATAAGTACTCTCTTTGTTAAGATTGACGGTTTCAAGTAGACGTTCTCTGATCGATGTGGAAATAATTCCAGCCACAAAAGTATCCAACAACAAAGAATCTCGATGTTCTCGTGAAGTTACATCTTTGAACTTGATTTGACGGGCAACGGATTCTGTCGTTTGAATGAACTGGTCGATTGTCTGGTTTTCGGCTTGCTTCAAATTATGCAGCTGATGTCTTGCATATACATTTCCCCTGTCCTTTATAAAACTTCTACTTAACGTATCGATCGCGATATCATAATCATCGACTCCTTCGATGATATCATAAAGGATTGGAGCGATGTGGTTGATCAGAAGGTCAAGCTTTTGTAATGTCAAACAAATGTACTGATATTTATATGTTATGTTTTCAGATGTTCGCATAAAGCCTTTTGTTGTTGTTCGCCTCGGTTCAATTTATGCGAACATTGTGAATGAACAAGCTACTCAAACCAGCGATCCTAGATGCTATAACCGATGGGATTGATTCGGCAAAAGTTTGGCGTCATTGGCTACAAAAAACGATTTATTTTAACGTGGCAAATGCGTGCCAGCGCACGCTTACATGACCACAACAAAACAAGACTGTGAATCAGGTGTCGAGAAGGTGTGAACGATGGAGGTGTTTGAATGTGATAAAGGAGGGAGCGCGGCGGACGTCGAGAGGAAGTTGATTCCAGGCGAGTGAGGCGGCGACGAGGAAGTATCGGAGACCGTAGTTGTTGGAGTAATTAGGAACGTGGAGTAAGAGGGTATGACAGGAACGAAGCGATAGCGAGTTGGGGTGAGTATCGTCTAAGAAAGGAAGGTTGATGAACGATGGGGAGCCGACAGCGATGAGACGAAAAGTAACGAGAAGAAGGCGGAGTTTGATGCGGATGTGGATGGTGGGCCAGGAGAGTTGGGCAAGATATGTGGATGTGTGGTCGAAGCGACGGAGACGAAAGAGCACTCGAACGGCGGTGTTGATTATTCGTTGTAGGGGTAGGATGATGAATTTTGAGAATTGGCGAAAAGGCTAAGGCAGTAATCGATTTTAGGGAAAGAAGCGATGAAAGAAGAGACATACAAGAACGGAAGTCGATAAGGGGGCGGATACGGCGGATGTCACGAAGAATTAAGTTAGACGAGCGGACCTTTTCACGGACGAAGGGTTTAAGGGAAAGGTGATCATCGAAATGGAAGCCTAAGAAAGTGAGCTTGTGGACTATAGGGATGATCGATGAGGCAAAAGAAACAATGGGAGGAGATATGTTTGGTTTACGGGGGAGGATCCACATTATTTTGGACTTTTCGGCGTTTAGAACGAGATGGAGATTGGAGAGACGTTTGTAGATAGAAGAAAGACAGTTGGAGGCAGAAATGCCGATATCGTGTATGCGATGTGCGGGTGCATGAGCATAGATTAGAATGTCATCGGCGTATTGCATGACGTTAAAGGAGTAAGGTTTGATAAACGGAGATAGATCGCCAAGCAGAAGAGAGAAAAGCATAGGACCTAGGACTGAACCTTGTGGGACCCCGCAAAAAATAGGGATGGGAGGGGAGGATGATGAATTAGAACAGACGCGAAAGGAACGGTCGGATAGGTATGAGGCGAACCATGCTACGGAGGAGGAAGAAAAGCCGTAATCATAACGAAGGCGAGAAAGGAGGACGGAGTGGTCGACAATGTCGAATGCGGAGGAGAGGTCGAGGGAGATGAGAACACTATATAGAGCCTTGTCTCGAGAAATGAGTAAGTCGTTGTACACTTTTATGCATGCGATTTCTGTCGAGTGATTAGAGCGGAAAGCGGATTGGAAAGGAGGGTACAGATTGGATGAGGAGAGATAAGCGTTGATTTGTATTAAGATGAGGCGTTCTAAGAGCTTAGAAAGAGTAGGGAGTAGCGAAATGGGGCGATAGCTAGAAGGAAGGGAGGGGTCGAGCGATTGTTTTTTAAGGAGGGGACGAACGATTGCGGATTTCCAGTGTGAAGGGAAGATACGACTGCGGATGGACGAGTTAAACAAGGTTGTGAGAAATGGGGATATCGATGAGCATATAGATTTTAATATGTGGGTAGGCAGGGGATCGGCAGGTGAGGTTTTGTTGGGCAAGGACATGAGGACAGATGATACTTCTGTAGGTGATACAGGGAGAAGATGAAAGAGTTCCGGAAGGATGAGTGTAGACTGGGCAGAGTGGGATAGGATGGAGACCGGGGTGTGAGAGAGCAGCGTGGATACTTTAGTCTGGAGAAATTACGAATAATCATTAGCATTGATGTTGCACGGCGTAGAGGAACGAGCCAGGATTGAGTTAAAAGTATGCCAGAGAGTCTTAGAGTTGAATGAAGTGATGATTTTATGCTGCCAGAAGGAGTTGCATTTGGTACGTAGTAGGTTGAGATGAGACCGGCGAAGAGCAAGATAGGAATCACGGAAAGACGGAGTGATCGAGCGGAAATCGCGTCTGAGAGAGCGGTGATAGACTCGAAAAGCATGGCGGAGTCGACGCTTTGAGAGTAGGCATTGGATGTCAAACCATGGGGCACGGTGCAAGCGACGGTGTGGGTGAGACTTGAAGGGCAATAGAATATCGAGAGTGGATGTGAGTTCAGAGTCGAAAAGAAAGGTGAGATCGTGAGGAGATGAATATGTTATTGTGGGTAATGATAGAGACGATTTGAGTAAGGCAGAGCGGAGAAGGGAGATGTCAAGATTTCTCCAAGGGCGACGTAGGATTGTAGGTGTGTGAGGAGGGGTGTGGTTGCGAGCGAGATCAAGGGTGATAAGAAAGTGATCGGATAGACCAGGATCAGAGATGGACAGTGAGGTGTAGGCAGCAAAATGATCGGGGACAGCGATGATGTCGAGTGCCCCACCAAGTATATGTGTGGGGGCAGTGGAGATTAGTTTGAAATTGTAGTTGGATAGAATGTTGATGAAGCGGATGGAATCTGTGGAAGAGGGGCGGTCTAGGCGGATATTGAAGTCGCCTAGAACGAGTGAAGGGATTGAGGACAAAGAACAATGAGAAAGGAGGTCAGCGAGTTCGGTAAAAAATAAGGCTGTAGGAGCTGATGAACCAGGACGGTATACAATGGCGAGATCTAGAGTGATCGGGTTAGAATAACGACAAGTGAGCAACTCAAAAGAGCAAGGACTGAAAGGGGGATTGATTTTGCGAAGAGACGCTGGGTGACGCGCGAATGCGACGATGCCGCCATGATTAGAGGATTTAGAAGGGCATGAGCTGAGAGGTCGGGCGGATTCGACTAGGGAGCAACCGGCAGAGAGCAGACGGCGAATGGAAAGGTCGTCGGAATCTGAGTGCCAGGATTCGGTGAGGCAGAAGATATAGATGGATTGCTTGGTGAATACGTTGAGGATAAGATCGGATTTATTGAGAATAGATCTAGTGTTGAGGAAACCGAGGCGGAAACCGTGTGCTGTGGCGAAAGAGTCTAGTGGAGAAGACACATAGGAGAGATGGAGCGCCATCGAATTTTTGGACGGGTGTGGACAACTTGAAAATTTCCGTCTGTTTCGGATGGAGAGTGATGTTTCGCCGTTTTCCTCGCGACGGCGTTTTTCGATGCGGGCTTAAGAGATTTGAGCGATTTCAGAAGGGGCGCGATCGGGGAAAATTCGTGTGGTTGAAAATGACATAGTTTGAATCGTTGAGAGAGGACAGAAGACGCGTGAGAGCGATGCTTGAAAACAATTTTTAGGAGAGGGGGCTGGGAAGGATTAGATTGAGAAGATTTCTTTAGACGGATGAATGCGACAGGAGAAATGTCCTTGAAAAAGGATGGTTTATCCGCAGGAACAATAGACGAGAGGATGGATCTGAAGGCGGAAACATCGTGGTCCAGACGTGCTTGTGGAGATAAGGAGTTAGAAGGCGTGATATTAGTAACAATGACGCAACGATCGCGAGAAGCAAAGCGCTTTCGTAAAGGAGGACGACTGACGTGATTAGGTGAGATCACGATAGAAGAGCTGGCAGTTAATGATTTGGAGGGATTTGGTTTGACGACGGGAGACATAGAGGATAATGATAATAAAGAGGGTGGCAAGCGATGTGAGGAAAGGTTATGAGTGGAAGGATAGTGGAGGTTGGTGGAGGTGATTTTGATTGATGGATGCAAGTTATTGAGAAACGAGACAGGAAGGACGGGACGTGGGGTGTCGGGGAGTGAAAATACATTAGTTGTAACAATTTGCGGCTCCGTCACTGTCTCGGTAGATTTATCATAAACTTGACAAAATCCATCTTGCTGCGATACAATTTGCGGCTCCTTTACGGTCTCAGTAGATTTATCAGAAATTTGAGAAATTCGATCATGCTGCGTTGTCATTTCCAATTGCTCTAAGCGTTTTATTAACAAGTTGATTTGTTTCGCCGCACAGAATCCGCAGTAGAACGGTGGCCCGCCCAAGTTTCCTGACCCAAAGCACAATTATGTGTTACTGATGTCCAGATTTGACAGCCGCTAGCGGAGCATTCCACTTGTATGTTCTCGAGCTTGCCGGTTTTATCGGTATCAACAGAGATTGCTCGCTTGGCTTTTGGTAGATTTTTCTTCTTGGCTCCCATTAACTGTAGGTTGCGATAGTTTACAATTTTTAAATAATTGTAAGTAGTTAATTGTAAGTAGTTCGCGTTAGTAGTAGAGAGCGGATGTCGTCGATGGTTGTCGATGGTTGTCGATAATTGTCAAGCGGATGGTTGTCGATGGTTGTCGTTAGTTGTCGTCGAAGGTTGTCGTTTGGTTGTCGTTGTATTTATGTAAGTAATGTAAGTAATGTATTTACTTTAGATTGTATATATTAATCTCTCAAATGTGTGTTTAAGCTGTTAAATATTTTTGTTCTCCAAAAGATTCAATGCGTTTGTACGAGTTCTTTAAGATGTCACAAATCAACAAAAGGCTTTATGCGAACATCTGAAAACATAACATATAAATATCAGTACATTCTCCCAACGATATAATCAGACAAATAGTTCGACGATCGACACGTATGCGTCGATCACCGAACTATTTGTCTGATTATATCGTTGGGAGAATGTACTGATATTTATATGTTATGTTTTCAGATGTTCGCATAAAGCCTTTTGTTGTTGTTCTCCTCGGTTCAATAATACATTAAATAATGAAATTTTAAGAATTCTAACAATACGTAATGATATTGGCCTTCTTCAAAATCATTTATTTAATTTAATAGATACATATTTTAAATTAGTTTACTATAAAACTAACATCAAGCGGAAAATAGTAAAATATATAAATCAACACAATAATATGAAGAATAAATTTAAACTTTTAAGTGGCAAATTTTTATGGATGGATAATAAATAATATACTTTGTATTAGAATGAGATACTAGATAGTTTTATCAGAGGAACTACATCATTAGCATGTATTTGGCCCGCTGCTATGTTGGATAGAGAAGTTAGTGGCTGAAACCTGATAGCATAGCAGTTCCTGATGACCTCTAATTCTTATTCTGATACAACGTATGTTATTTATTAGTTAATTTATAAAAATTGATAAGGTTAAGAATTCAGTCATCTGGGATAGACTCGGAGGTTCCTTCGCGGTGTGGCCGCTATTAGCCTTAGAGATGAGGTTAGGAATTCGATCAGACGGGATGGACTCGGAGTAAAGTATGTGCTTCTATTTATTTCTCCCGATAACCTCTAATTCTTATTCTGATACAACGTCTGTTATTTATTAGTCAATTCGTAAAAATGACGTTTATTTTAAATTTCAATTTTTTACATTAACTTGATTTAAATTATAGAAAATCTAAAAACAATTATTAATTTTATTATTTAATAATTAAATTTTGATTTAGCATTATTATGTTTTGTTTATTTTATAATTATATTAAATACTTAGACTCGGTTAGCTGATTTGATTGATATAAATTTGATTGGTATAAAATTATAAATTGATAAAATTAATAAATTGAATAATAATAAAAAATTATTAAAATTAATAATTAATTAATTATTAATTAAAATTAATAAATTAAATTAAAAAATTGTATAAATTATTTACCATTTATTTTTATTTTTATTTATATGTAGTATAAAATACGTAAACTCAGTTGTCTGATCTGATCACTGAAGAAATATCATTATAAATTTCTAAAAGATTTCAAAAGGATTTAATTTTCGATGACGTGAGAATAAGTTATAACTAAGTTTTTGATATGATTATCAACTGTTTACAATAAATTACTTTCAACAAGCCTAACTCATATTCTCGGCGGTGCTCTCGACATCATTGCTGTTCCCAACTGCTTCAATGACTATACTTCTTTGTCAATTACTGATCCCAGTTTGTCCGATCATTTCCTTGTCACTCTTACTCTTATTCGTCCCCATCCTCCTTTTTCGCCTCCACCAATATCCACACCAATTCGACCCTGAAAACTTCTCGATATCCCTATTCTCTGCACAGCCTTACTCAATTCTTCACTCTTTTCACTTCCTCTTAACTATCTCTCTTCCAATGATCTCTGCATTCTGTTTGATTCTGAACTTACGTCGATCATCAATAAACTTCTGCCGAGTCGACTCCGACGCTCTCAGCGCTTGCGCCATGCTCCCTGGTTCGATTCTGACTGTAGTCTTTCTAAGCGTCGACTCCGTCACTCTTTTCGTGTATATAATCGCTTTCTTAAACGTTCTCCCAACTCACTCCCTCCAAATCTCCGTGATTCCTACTTTTCTCTACGCCGTTCATATCTTATTCTTATACGTACTAAACGTACTATCTTTTGGCGAAATCAACTCGAGTCATCTTCCAACTCTAAATCTCATTGGAAAATCTTAAACTCAATTCTTTCACGATCATCTACCCCTTGTAATATAAATCCTGATGAAATTTCTTCTTATCTATAATCTAAACTATATAATTTACTTCCCTTCAACCCATATGCCCTTGAACCTCTCTTGTCTTTAAATAATTCCCCCAGTGCTATTTCACCTTCCCGATTCGTCTGATGAAATTGCTTCCGTTTTTCTATCATTACCTATGATACCTATCTTTCTGACCAAATTCCCAATCACTTGCTTTAAAATATCTGCTCCTTTATCTCACCCTTCCCAACCACATTGTTCAACTTGTATATCCCTAGCTGCACATTTTCTTCCAACTGGAAATGCGCCTATGTTCATCCTCTCATGAAAAAGCAATATCTTGACTCCTCACTACTATCGTCGTATCGTCCTATCTCACTTACCCCAATCCTCTCTAAACTCCTGAAGCGTCTTGTTCTCAAGCAAGTTAATATATATCTAATAATAAATACTAAACCCATAATCTTCTTCCATTTCAAATTTATAGTTATTACAGGAACAAAGAGGCAGAAATTATCTTTTTTGATAAAAAAATCTATATTTCGATAGTTTCTGATGAAAAAAATTGTGAAACATTTTATTGTAATCCTGATGATGATAGAAGTTGCTATCGAAATAAAGAATTTTTTATCAAATAAATGATAATTTCTGCTTCTTTGTTCCTGTAATAACTATATAATGCATATCTATTTTCCTCCAACTTGTTTCCTCCCTTCCAAGCTGTTTTTCGCTCTAATCACTCAATTGTATTACCTGTCTTAAAATTTATAACGACTTACTCATCTCGAACGATTTAAAATTATGTAGTGTCATAGTTGCTCTTGATCTCTAATCTGCTTTTGACGTCGTCGATCACTCGATTCATCTTAAAGTCTTCGTCATGATTATGGCTTCTTTTTACCATATGTAGCTTGGTTTTTTCATATCTATCAAACCGTACTTTTCGCGTTTGTTCTAACTCTTCTCTTTCCCATCCTTCCTTCATCCCGTCCGGTGTTCCACAAGGCTTCGTATCAGGCCCTTTGCTTTTTTCTCTTCTCGGTAATTTGTCCTATATTTCTCATACATCTAACTTCAATTATATGCAATATGCTGATGACATTCTAATCTATGCTCATGCACCTAATTATCGTATTCATGATCTTCATGTTCCTGTTTCCAACTGTTTTGCCTCAATTTTCAATCATCTTTCTTCTCTTCATCTTACTCTGAATCTTAATAAATCCAAAATTATGTGGATCCTTCCTCGAAGCCCCAGCTTAGAACTTCTCTCCGTATCATTAAATTCTACAATTCTTCCTATCGTTGACAATATCGTTTTCTTAGGCTTCCATTTCGACAACCGACTTTCACTCAAACCTTTTGTTAGAGATAAAGTACGCTCATCTCTAACATATCCCACACATATCCTTGATGGGACACTCGAAATCATCTCTGTCCCGATCATTTTGCTACCTACACCTCACTGTCCATTTTCGATCCAGGTCTATCCGATCACTTTCTCGTCACCCTTGATATCACTCACAACCACCACCCCTCCTCACACACCTACAATCCCACGTCGCCCTTGGAGAAATCTTGATCTCTCCCTTCTCCGCTCTGCCTTACTCAAATCGTCTCTACCCTATCCAACAATAACATATTCATCTCCTCACGATCTCGCATTTTCAACTCTGAACTCACATCAATTCTCGATCTTCTCTTGCCCTTCAAGCCTCATCCACACTTCGCTTGCACCGTGCCCCATGGTTTGACATCCAGTGCCTACTCTCAAAGCGTCGACTCCGTCATGCTTTAAGAGTACATCACCGCTCTCTCAGACGTGATTTCCGCTCGATCACTCCGTCTTTTCATGATACCTATCTTGCTCATTGGCGGTCTCATCTCCACCTACTACGTACCAAATGCAACTCCTTCTGGCAGCATAAAATCATCACTTCATTTAACTCTAAGACTCTATGGCATCCTTGTAACTCTATCCTTGTTCGCTCCTCTCCGCCGTGCAACATCAATCCCCATGATTATTCGTCATTTCTCCAGACCAAAGTATCCACGTTGCTCTCTCACACCCGGTATCCATCCTATCCCACTCTGCCCCGTCCATCCTCATTCTCCCGGAACACTTTCATCTTCTCCCTGTCTCACCTTCCGAAATCTCGTCTGTTCTCATGTCCTTGCCCAGCAAAACCTCACCTGCCGATGCCCTGCCTATCCACATACATAAATCCATATGCTCATCGATATCCACTTTTCTCACAACCTTGTTTAACTCGTATATCTGCAGTCTTATATTCCCTTCACACTAGAAATCCGCAATCGTTTGTCCCCTCCTTAAAAAACAATAGCTCGACCCCTCCCTTCCTTCAGCTATCGCCCCATTTCACTACTCTCTACTCTTTCTAAGCTCTTAGAACGCCTCATCTTAATACAGATCAACGTTTATCTCTCCTCATCCAATCTGTACCCTCCTTTCCAATCCGCTTTCCGCTCTAATCACTCCACAGAAATCGCCTGCATGAAAGTTTACAACGACTTACTCATTTCTCGAGACAAGGCTCTATATAGTGTTCTCATCTCCAGCGACCTCTCCTCCGCCTTCGACATTGTCGACCACTCCGTCCTTATTTCATGTCTTTGTTATGATTACGGCTTTTTTCCTCCTCCGTAGCATGGTTTGCCTCATATCTATCCGACCATTCCTTTCACGTCTGTTCTAATTCATCATCCACCCCTCCCATGAATATTAAACATTCATATGGTGCCGCAGAAAAACGTTGAAGGTATTGTGAGACTTGGCGGACAATCTTCTAAATGTTTTTAAAAAAATTCAGCATATTCGCCCTACTTGATAATGAGAAGTTATGTATTTATGCACGAACCTTTACAGACATTTACATCAACGCCTTTCAGACTGTCAGGGCGATAATTGGACGGATCTTCTCTGTTTAATTTTTGTATATAGGAGTAATGTGAGATCGCTTCTACTGATCAGGGATGCATGATTTACATAGAGACGTGTTAAACATCTCTAATAATGGGAATACAACAAATCATTGAGTTTTTGAAGAATAAAAGGATGAATGTCGTCCGGCTCAGCCGACGTGTAACAAGAAAATTTACGCAATTCCCGTGATACCTCTGCTGGAAAAATTAATGGCATACGGGAAACGAATGTCTCGGGAATTTGCGCTGGACGAAAGTCTGTAATTGGAGTGGAACAAATAAGATCAAAGGACTCTGCCAACATACTCACAACTTCGTCAGGATCTCTCGCAATTTTATCGTCATTAGTCAAGTGGGAAGTTGATGGAATAACTTTTCTACTTTTATATACATAGCTCCAGAACGGCTTGGAAGAAACTTTATAAAATACCATGATTTTCGATTCATGCTTTTGCCTTTTCAACAATTTCATATAGTTGAAGCGACGACGATACTGTAGATATTCTAACCGAAGTGTCTGATTATTCAGAGATGATTTAAAGAGTTTATTCCGTTTTCTTAAAAGTCCCACTAACTCATCGTCAAACCAAGCAGGCTTGCGTTTAGCAAGGTTTTGTAAGGGTTTTTATGGAGCGACGCAGTCTGCGATATATTTGAGGGAAGCTGATAACGTATGCCAATCAAGGACATGGGTAATGTCACTTATCTGAAGACCCGTTCTAATTGCGAGCGTACGTTATAAATCAATATCCACTTTGTACCAGTTACGTTTCAGATATTTAGTCTCGGCAGGGAAACATTGACGAGAGCACTAGAAGTAAACTTAATGACAAGATGGTCACTAAGACATATGGGAGGATCATATTGAATGTCATGGACATCGAGTAGAGATTTACTAAAAACTAAATCCTGTAACGAATAACTATATCCTATAAACCTGGTTGCCTGAATTACGTGTTGTATAAAAGATAGATCATCAACAAGAAAGTTTCATAATTCGGTGTCTAAATGGCATCCACCTTGATGACAATCGAATGGGTATTCACTGTTATATTAGAAATATTGAAGTCTCCAAGAAGGATAAAATTGGACGACTTTGTGAGATCAGTAAGATACTCAATTAAACTTAGTGTTGAGCAAGATTCGCGTGAAGTACGATAGCATACACAAATGGTCATGATGATGTCACCTGATTCTATCATTAAAGAAAGTAACTCCATTGGTCCGACGCAATGTGACATGGAGTTCCTTACGATAATTATGTTAGCGACGTAAAAGGCAACTCCACCACCTATCTTGCTCATTGCTGGTCTCATCTCAACTACATACCAAATGCAACTCATGGCAGCATAAAATCATCACTCCATTCCACTCTAAGATTCTCTGGCATACTTTTAACTCAATCTTTGCTCGTTCTCCTTCGCTGTGCAACATCAATGCCCGTGATTATTCGTCATTTCTCCTGACCAAAGTATCCACATTGCTCTCTCCCACCCCGGCCTCCATCCAATCCAACTTAGCCCCTCCTATCCTCATTCTCCCGAACTCTTTCATCTCCCTGTTTCACCTTCCGAAGTCTTATCTGTTCTAATGTCTTTGCCCAGCAAAACCTCAACTGCAGATCTGCTGCCTACCCACATACTTGAATCCATATGCTCATCGATATCCCCTTTCTCACAACCTTGTTTAACTCGTCCATCTGAAGTCGTATATTCCCTTCACACTGGAGATCCGCAATCGTTCGTCCCCTCCTTAAGAAACAATTGCTCGACCCATCCCTTCCTTCTAGCTATCGCCTTATCTCTCCTCATCCAATCTGTACCCTCCTTTCTAATCCGCTTTCCGCTCTTATCACTCCACATAAATCGCCTGCATGAAAGTTTACAACGACTTACTCATTTCTCGAGACAAGGCTCTATATAGTGTTATCATCTCCCTCGACCTCTCCTCCGCCTTCTACATTGTCGACCACTCCGTCCTCCTTTCATGCCTTCGTTATGATTATGGCTTTTCTTTATCCTCCGTAGCATGGTTTGCCTCATATCTATCCGACCGTTCCTTTCGCGTCTGTTCTAATTCATCATCCTCCCCTCCCATCCCTATTTTTTGCGGGGTCCCACAAGGTTTAGTCCTAGGTCCCCTGCTTTTCTCTCTTCTGCTTGGCGATCTCTCTCCGTTTATCAAACCTTTCTCCTTTAACGTCATGCAATACGTGTGGAGGGTGGTGGAGTTATTCTCTACGTGCATAATAGTTTGTTTAAATTGCTAGATGTACGAGCGTCTGATGGAATCGAGATTTTGTGGGGTAGTGTGTCTCTTCCAACCCTTGGTTCAGTGACTTTAGGCTTAATCTATCGCAATCCCACTTCAGATGTTTGTTGCTTGATCGATTACATTCTAGAGTTTGGTTCCAAACCAAATCTTTTTATAGTTGGTGATTTCAACTTAGCGGCAGTAGATTGGAACACCTACACATCTTCCGTGTGTAGTCCGTCCACAACATTATTTCTTGATATGATTCACTCGCTAAACCTTACCCAACATGTTTCAAAATTTACCCGATTTTCCCAAAAAAATCAATCGCTACTTGATATTTGTCTAACAACGAATAAATACATTAGACACAAAGTTACGCACTCCGATCCTTTGGGTAGGTCAGATTACTGTGTTCTCAATTTCTACTCAGATTTTACACGTCCTTTAGCTTGTAGATTACAACATAATTCTTAAAATTATTTTAAAACTAACTTCGAACTTGTGCGTCAGAATCTATTAAGTATTTCATGGCTCAGTCCGTTTTATGTTGGGGTTGATAAGGCATGCTATCAGTTAGAAAACACCCTTAAGGAATTACTCATACGATTTTCGCCCCGTAAAACCGTTGCAAATCGTATACACCATAAACCTTGGTTTGACAAAGAGTTAAAGAATGCTTTAAAATAAAAAAATGAAATTCCAGTTGTTTTCTAATAATAGTATTGATTACTGTAGGTATAGAGAGGCCAGAAATCGGTTCACATTTCTTAAACGCTTTAAACAATGTCAATTTGAAGAGAAAATTGCTCAAATGTCAATTCATAATCCTAAATCCGTATTCAATTATGCTAATTTCAACAACAAAAATAAACACATTGGTTCACTTGTTGATACTGATGGTTGCACATTGATTAAATATGATGACATAGCGAATGCTTTCGCTCAACATTTTTGCATAGGAGTTCGTAAATCCTCCTCCGTCACCTATGCCTCGTACTGTCCATCGAATATAAACATTCTTCAGATGTTTTCTGTTAATGATGTAGTGCTAGAGCTCAAGCGGCTTAAATCGTCAGGTTCTATTTGTCCTGATCGTTTACCACCGGTATTTCTCAAGAATATCGCTGATGTTATCGGCATACCACTATATTGGATTTGTGTCGCCTCCCTGTACTTCGGTTGTGTCCGATGAATTGGAAACTTTCGTTGATAAGGCCCGTTTTGAAGTAAGGTGATCCATCTTCAGTGGAAAATTATCACCCGATAAGTTTAACGTGTGTATTCTGTCGAGTTTTGGAAAGGATAATATACCGCATTCTAAGCGATTATCTAGAATCCAACAAATTATTGTGTAACAATCAACATGGATTTCGAAGGGATCGCTCAACAATCACTAATCTCTTGATTGCCCAGAATAGCTGGGGTTCGTTAGTTGATAAGGGCTTTGATGTTTATATAGTATTTTTTGATTTTTCAAAAGCGTTTGATATGGTTCCACATGACATCTTGATTTAGAAAATGCGTGCTCTAAACATTGATCCGCTTATTATTCGCTGGATAAAAGAATTTTTATCTAACAGATTCTATCAGATTGTTGTAAATGGTTCTCTTTCTGATCCTTATCCGGTCAATGTTGGAGTTCCGCAGGGTTCGGTTCTCGGCCCATTGTTATTCTGTATTTTCATTAATGACCTTCCTTCCATTTTGAACTCACACTCTCTTATACGCAGACGACCAAAAATTTGGCAGGCTATCCGGTCAGATTCGGACACGGTGCTAGTTCAATCGGATATCGACAGCATTTCCAACTGGGCTTATATGAATGGTCTGTCACTGAATATATCGAAGTGTGCTTGTATGCGTTTACAATCACTTAGTCATAGTGTGTATTCAACTTATCATCTTGAGGATAAGAACATTAAAGTAGTAACTCCTCTTAGCGACCTTGGAATAGTAGTTGCGAATGATTTTTCGACTTGTTGGAATACTGAGTTGGCTTGCTCAAAAGCAAATCGAATGGTTGGAATGATTCGTAGAACTTTTAGTGTGTTGAGTCCAGTTTCATTTAGAGCACTCGCCAACGCATTTGTGATCAGTCATCTTACCTATGCATCACAATGTTCGTTCCCAAGAACAGTATACGAGAAAAGTAGAATTGAAAATGTGCTGCGCCGGGCAACAAAGCTCGTAAATTCAGTTAAAGCCTTACCTTATAATGAAAGGCTAAAAAAACTTAGTATGGTTTCTATAAGCGACCTTCGGTTTCGGCGAGATATGTGTTCAACATGGGAAGCTTTACACAAGGGAAATCACGTCTTAAGAGAATTGATGACTGTTCGGAAAAGTCGGGCTTTGCGTGGACACAATTTTACTTCAGCCCATCGCCGAGTTATACGCTCTAAAACTGTACAATTTGTATACCAAATCGTAGGTAAGTGGAACCGATTAGGTGAAGAAATTGTCAACTCAAGATCGGTTTAAGCATTCAAACATGAACTTTTTTGACTTTTGTTTGTGAGTCTTTCTTTTTTTCTTTACTTTTTCTTTTTTAACTGTTCAACTATGAGCTTTGCTCGTCTGTTTGTCGAAATAATAATACGCCCATGACATCCTCATCTATGCTCATGCACCTGCACATCGCATACACGATATCGGCATTTCTACATCAAACTGTCTTTCTTCTATCTACAAACGTCTCTCAAATCTCCATCTCGTTCTAAACCCCGACAAGTCCAAAATAATGTGGATCCTCCCCCGTAAACCAAACATATCTCCTCCAACTGTATTTTTTGCCTCATTGATCATCCCCATAGTCCACAATCTCACTTTCTTAGGCTTCCATTTCGATGACCACCTTTACCTTAAACTCTTCGTCCGTGACAAGGTCCGCTCGTCTAACTTAATTCTCCGTGACATCCGCCGTATCCGCCCCCTTATCGACTTCCGTTCTTGTATGTATCTTCTTTCATCGCTTCTTTTCCCTAAAATCGATTACTGCCTTAGCCTTTTCGCCAATTCTCCAAAATCCATCATCCTACCCCTACAATGAATAATCAACTCCGCCGTTCGAGTGCTCTTTCGTCTCTGTCGCTTCGACCACACATCCACATATCTTGCCCAACTCTCCTGGCCCACCATCCACATCCGCATCAAACTCCGCCGTTTTCTCGTAACTTTGCGTCTTATCGCTGTTTGCTCCCCATCGTTCATCAACCTTCCTTTCTTAGACGACACTCGCGCCACCTCGCTATCGCTGCGTTCCCGTCATACCCTCTTACTCCACGTTCCCAATTACTCCAACAACCTACGGTCTGCGAACCTTCCTCAACACTGCCCCACTCGCTTGGAATCAACTCCCTCTCGACATCCGCCGCGCTTTATCATTTATCACATTCAACCCCCTCTTGTTCACACCTTCTCGACACATGATTTACATTTTTGTTTTGTTGTGGTCACGTAAGCGTGCGCTGGCACGCATTTGCCACGTTAAAATAAATCTTTTTTAATACTGATGTGTACGTCCGTTTGTCCATATTCGACATGGTTGCCGATTAGTGCTTCTTGGGCATATTACAAGGTCATAATTTCCGATAGTGACCTTGGTAGAGAGACTGTTACAACCACAAGATGATGTTTTGCATACTCGCTGTTCATTTATAATGATATTTGCTTTTCATGGATGATTCGACGTTGCTGGTTTGTGAGCATAAGATATAGCGCAACAAAATCCACAATAATAAGGTCGTTGCTGTAAAGATTCACGGTCGACCTGCTTCACTTTTATCAATGTCCATACATTGCAAACATCACAGTCACACCCAATCCCGAGCTGAACAAATTATGTAACAAAATTAATTCACGAGAGACTTTAAGCCAAGATAAAATCTGCACTCAAGTTGTGAATACAGTTGTCAGTTGATACGATAGGCCTATTAAAAAGTCCAAGTATTTACATGCTTATTATTGAAACTGAAACAACAGTGAGAAATAATGTCATATTAATTAAACTATTTATTGAAATGTAAACTTAGTCATCTCTTTTTGAATTTTAGATAGTTTTTTATTTCACAACGATCTTGTGGATTTAATATAGTGAGATCGCAGAAATTGACGACCACTAATCCTTATTTGAATACATCGTCTGTTATTTATTAGTTTATGCATAAAAATTGACTTTTATTTTAAATTTCAATTTTAAATTTTAATTCTATATAATAATTAATCTATTAAATTTTATATAATCATTTATTATTTATCTTCGTTTTTATTTAAAAAAAGGATTTATTTTAACGTGGCAAATGCGTGCCAGCGCACGCTTACATGACCACAACAAAACAAAACTGTGAATCAGGTGTCGAGAAGGTGTGAACGGAGGAGGTGTTTGAATGTGATAAAGGAGGGGCGCGGCGGACGTCGAGAGGGAGTTGATTCCAGGCGAGTGAGGCGGCGACGAGGAAGTATCGGAGACCGTAGTTGTTGGAGTAATTAGGAACGTGGAGTAAGAGGGTATGACAGGAACGAAGCGATAGCGAGTTGGGGTGAGTATCGTCTAAGAAAGGAAGGTTGATGAACGATGTGGAGCCGACAGCGATGAGACGAAAGGTAACGAGAAGAAGGCGGAGTTTGATGCGGATGTGGATGGTGGGCCAGGAGAGTTGGGCAAAATATGTGGATGTGTGGTCGAAGCGATGGAGACGAAAGAGCACTCGAACGGCGGTGTTGATTATTCGTTGTAGGGGTAGGATGATGGATTTTGGAGAATTGGCGAAAAGGCTAAGGCAGTAATCGATTTTAGGGAAAAGAAGCGATGAAAGAAGAGACATACAAGAACGGAAGTCGATAAGGGGGCGGATACGGCGGATGTCACGAAGAATTAAGCTAGACGAGCGGACCTTGTCACGGACGAAGGGTTTAAGGGAAAGGTGATCATCGAAATGGAAGCCTAAGAAAGTGAGATTATGAAGTCAAATCTCCATCTCGTTCTAAACCCCGACAAGTCCAAAATAATGTGGATCCTCCCCCGTAAACCAAACATATCTCCTCCCACTGTATTGATGAGGAGATAATCGATGAGGCAAAAGATAATCGATGAGGCAATAGATGATCGATGAGGCAAAAGATAATCGATGAGGCAATAGATGATCGATGAGGCAAAAGATACAATGGGAGGAGATATGCTTGGTTTACGGGGAAGGATCTACATTATTTTGGACTTTTCGGCGTTTAGAACGAGATGGAGATTGGAGAGACGTTTGTAGATAGAAGAAAGACAGTTGGAGGCAGAAATGCCGATATCGTGTATGCGATGTGCGGGTGCATGAGCATAGATTAGAATGTCATCGGCGTATTGCATGACGTTAAAGGAGTAAGGTTTGATAAATGGAGAGAGATCGCCAAGCAAAAGAGAGAAAAGCAGGGGACCTAGGACTGAACCTTGTGGAACCCCGCAAAAAATAGGGATGGGAGGGGAGGATGATGAATTAGAACAGACGCGAAAGGAACGGTCGGATAGATATGAGGCGAACCAAGCTACGGAGGAGGAAGAAAAACCGTAATCATAACGAAGGCGAGAAAGGAAGACGGAGTGGTCGACAATGTCGAATGCGGAGGAGAGGTCGAAGGAGATGAGAACACTATATAGAGCCTTGTCTCGAGAAATGAGTAAGTCGTTGTACACTTTTATGCATGCGATTTCTGTCGAGTGATTAGAGCGGAAAGCGGATTGGAAAGGAGGGTACAGATTGGATGAGGAGAGATAAGCGTTGATTTGTATTAAGATGAGGCGTTCTAAGAGCTTAGAAAGAGTAGGGAGTAGCGAAATGGGGCGATAGCTAGAAGGAAGGGAGGGGTCGAGCGATTGTTTTTTAAGGAGGGGACGAACGATTGCGGATTTCCAGTGTGAAGGGAAGATACGACTGCGGATGGACGAGTTAAACAAGGTTGTGAGAAATGGGGATATCGATGAGCATATAGATTTTAATATGTGGGTAGGCAGGGGATCGGCGGGTGAGGTTTTGTTGGGCAAGGACATGAGGACAGATGATACTTCTGTAGGTGATACAGGGAGAAGATGAAATAGTTCCGGAAGGATGAGTGTAGACTGGGCAGAGTGGGATAGGATGGAGACCGGGGTGTGAGAGAGCAGCGTGGATACTTTAGTCTGGAGAAATGACGAATAATCATTAGCATTAATGTTGCAAGGCGTAGAGGAACGAGCCAGGATTGCGTTAAAAGTATGCCAGAGAATCTTAGAGTTGAATGAAGTGATGATTTTTTGCTGCCAGAAGGAGTTGCATTTGGTACGTAGTAGGTGGAGATGAGACCGGCGAAGAGCAAGATAGGAATCACGGAAAGACGGAGTGATCGAGCGGAAATCGCGTCTGAGAGAGCGGTGATAGACTCGAAAAGCATGGCGGAGTCGACGCTTTGAGAGTAGGCATTGGATGTCAAACCATGGGGCACGGTGCAAGCGACGGTGTGGGTGAGATTTGAAGGGCAAGAGAATATCGAGAGTGGATGTGAGTTCAGAGTCGAAAAGAAAGGCGAGATCGTGAGGAGATGAATATGTTATTGTGGGTAATGATAGAGACGATTTGAGTAAGGCAGAGCGGAGAAGGGAGAGGTCAAGATTTCTCCAAGGGCGACGTAGGATTGTAGGTGTGTGAGGAGGGGTGTGGTTGCGAGCGAGATCAAGGGTGATAAGAAAGTGATCGGATAGACCAGGATCAGAGATGGACAGTGAGGTGTGGGCAGCAAAATGATTGGGGACAGCGATGATGTCGAGTGCCCCGCCAAGTATATGTGTGGGGGGCAGTGGAGATTAGTTTGTAATTGTAGTTGGATAGAATGTTGATGAAGCGGATGGAATCTGTGGAAGAGGGGCGGTCTAGGCGGATATTGAAGTCGCCTAGAACGAGTGAAGGGATTGAGGACAAAGAACAATGAGAAAGGAGGTCAGCGAGTTCGGTAAAAAATAAGGCTGTAGGAGCTGATGAACCAGGACGGTATACAATGGCGAGATCTAGAGTGATCGGGTTAGAATAACGACAAGTGAGCAATTCAAAAGAGCAAGGACTGAAAGGGGTATTGATTTTGCGAAGAGACGCTGGGTGACGCGCGAATGCGACGATGCCGCCATGATTAGAGGATTTAGAAGGGCATGAGCTGAGAGGGCGGGCGGATTCGACTAGGGAGCAACCGGCAGAGAGCAGACGGCGAATGGAAAGGTCGTCGGAATCTGAGTGCCAGGATTCGGTGAGGCAGAAGATATCGATGGATTGCTTGGTGAATACGTTGAGGATAAGATCGGATTTATTGAGAATAGATCTAGTGTTGAGGAAACCGAGGCGGAAACCGTGTGCTGTGGCGAAAGAGTCTAGTGGAGAAGACACATAGGAGAGATGGAGCGCCATCGAATTTTTGGACGGGTGTGGACAACTTGAAAATTTCCGTCTGTTTCGGATGGAGAGTGATGTTTCGCCGTTTTCCTCGCGACGGCGTTTTTCGATGCGGGCTTAAGAGATTTGAGCGATTTCAGAAGGGGCGCGATCGGGGAAAATTCGTGTGGTTGAAAATGACATAGTTTGAATCGTTGAGAGAGGACAGAAGACGCGTGAGAGCGATGCTTGAAAACAATTTTTAGGAGAGGGGGCTGGGAAGGATTAGATTGAGAAGATTTCTTTAGACGGATGAATGCGACAGGAGAAATGTCCTTGAAAAAGGATGGTTTATCCGCAGGAGCAATAGACGAGAGGATGGATCTGAAGGCGGAAACATCGTGGTCCAGACGTGCTTGTGGAGATAAGGAGTATGAGGGCGTGATATTAGTAACAATGACGCAACGATCGCGAGAAGCAAAGCGCTTTCGTAAAGGAGGACGACTGACGTGATTAGGTGAGATCACGATAGAAGAGCTGGCAGTTGATGATTTGGAGGGATTTGGTTTGACGACGGGAGACATAGAGGATAATGATAATAAAGAGGGTGGCAAGCAATGTGAGGAAAGGTTATGAGTGGAAGGATAGTGGAGGTTGGTGGAGGTGATTTTGATTGATGGATGCAAGTTATTGAGAAACGAGACAGGAAGGACGGGACGTGGGGTGTCGGGGAGTGAAAATACATTAGTTGTAACAATTTGCGGCTCCGTCACTGTCTCGGTAGATTTATCATAAACTTGACAAAATCCATCTTGCTGCGATACAATTTGCGGCTCCTTTACGGTCTCAGTAGATTTATCAGAAATTTGAGAAATTCGATCATGCTGCGTTGTCATTTCCAATTGCTCTAAGCGTTTTATTAACAAGTTGATTTGTTTCGCCGCACAGAATCCGCAGTAGAACGGTGGCCCGCCCCAAGTTTCCTGACCCAAAGCACAATTATGTGTTACTGATGTCCAGATTTGACGGCCGCTAGCGGAGCATTCCACTTGTATGTTCTCGAGCTTGCCGGTTTTATCGGTATCAACAGAGATTGCTCGCTTGGCTTTTGGTAGATTTTTCTTCTTGGCTCCCATTAACTGTAGGTTGCGATAGTTTACAATTTTTAAAACTGCGCTCCTTGTTGTGTGTTTAAGCTGTTTAAATTTTTTGTTTGTGTATTTATGCTGTTAAAATTTTTCGTTGAGCGGAGCGAGTCGATCTGAATTGTAATTTGCTAGAACAGCTATAAATTTTCTTCAATTATTTATATATGGTATAAAATTCGTGGACTCAGTTATCCTATCTGATATGTAATTATTTAATTATCGTAATCTTCACAATTTTAGTTCAAGTCACATTATGACTGGTAAACCAAAAAAAGCGAATCAATCGGGTAAAGCGCGTAGCGCCTCGCGAAATCGATGCCTAATCCTTCAAAATGTGCCTGAGGCTCCATCATCATACACCAAGCAGAGAAAAATGGACGCGGATTTAGACCATGTACATTCCGTATTAACTCAGATATGCGCAGGCGAGAGCCGCGACTTAGCTGGACAAATTAAGGTGCTTGGTCTATATCGTTTAGGTAAGCGGTTGGATTTCCCGAGGTTGTTAAAGGTGGTATTTGAAACTAATGAACAGGCTGGATTCGTGATGTCTGTTTCGAACAAATTGCGTGGTGATATAGTTCGTATCCGTCCTTGATTATTCGATGGAGGAAAGAAGCATGATGAGGGAAGCTAGGATTGAGTTGAATCGTCGCATTTTAGATGAAGAAGATAACCTAGTTATTCGAGATTTTCGAGTTTTTCTGAAAAGGCCGTTTGTGTGTTGGCGTCTACTCGTAACGAGCGTAATCTCATTTGCTTCGATTGTTTGATTCCGAATGCTGATGTGCATTCTCAGGGTTGCACGTCTCAACGTGCTCATATCATTGGCTACACTAATATTCGTAGTTTAATTTCGAATCTTGATGACGTTAGAGTTTCAACGCATTCTATGCATACAGATGTGTTGGTTATTTCTGAGACGTGGTTACACGATGCCATTCTTGATAACGTAGTATCTATTCCAGGTTATCAATTATTACGTTCAGATAGATTCCCTTCTAAGAGGGGTGGTGGAGTAGCACTTTATGTTCAGGATAGGATTGTTATGAGCAATATAGTTAGATACTCAAATAGAGAAGGAACTTGTGAGTGCTTAATAATTGATCTTGTTATATATAGCCTCCACGTTTCATTGGGTGTTCTTTATCGAACACCCAAATCAGCCATTTTAGATGATGAGCTGATGCATATTTTAACTAGAGCTTGTAGTAGGCGTGATCACTTGTTCATCTTAGTTGGTGATTTTAATCTACCGACCCTGGTGATTAATCAAGATGGCAACAGTATTATTGGTAACTGTTTCAGTTAGGATAAGAATCTATGGGAGTTCTTGGTATGTGATCAATTACTCATTCAGCATGTATCTGCTCCTACTAGATTTGGCACTGATAGCGTACGTTCTATACTTGATCTTGTATTTTCTCAAAGAGATGGTCAGATATGTGACCTATCCCATAATCCTTCAATAGGAAAAAGTGATCACTGCGTTTTGGTGTTTAAGCTAACTATAGCTTAGATATTCTTGCAATAATTAGCTAAAATTGTATTGATTGTTAAATACTTAAATTCTAGATTATTCCTGTCAGTTCCAGATTATTCCTACAGTTCCAGATTATTCATGTCAGTTCCAGATTATTCCTGTCAGTTCCAGATTATTCCTGTCAGTTCCAGATTATTCCTGTCAGTTCCAGATTATTCCTGTCAGTTCCAGATTATTCCTGTCAGTTCCAGATTATTCCTGTCAGTTCCAGATTATTCCTGTCAGTTCCAGATTATTCCTGTCAGTTCCAGATTATTCCTGTCAGTTCCAGATTATTCCTGTCAGTTCCGCTCGCTACGCTCGCGGATTGAGCTCAATCTATCGATAAAAGGTCATGCCTAAAAAAGCGCGATCTCAGATCCCTGTTCCTGATCAAGAATCTTCCACATCGGAATGCAATGATGGTTATACCAGCTTTGAAGTTGGATGCGATTCCAAAGATTGCGATGTATGGACACTTGTTCGTGTTAAAATATCCGACCACTCAGTGTATAAACGTAAACATTTCACTTGCGGTTTTTGTACATCAGTACGACTACTACAGTTATCCTGCTCCTCTACTCCTGTATCACACACGACCACTCAGACCAATGCTGTTTTAGATGTTTCCCTCGCATCAACACCTGACTTCGCATCTTATAATCCCATTATTGAACCTACTCTCTCTCACACACTCCTCGTTCAACTACGTACAAAACTTCCATTAATCTTTCTCATTCTAGCAATGCTAACGGTAAAGCTTTTCATCTCGTACCTCCTCTTTCCTATTCCTCCCCCAATCTAAATAAATCTCAAACTTCTTTATTCTCTTCACGTACTTCTTACTCGACCTCCCCCGTATCACTTCTCAATAATTTACATCCTTCTATCAAAATCATTTCCAGTAACATTTCCGATCAAGTGATTCAGCACTCCATTCCTGTCACTCATGCCACAACCTATCTTAATTCTCCTTACTCTACCTCACACGTAACACTTCCAAATAATTTACATCCTTCATTTAAAATCATCTCCAGTCACATCTCTGATCAATCGATTCAACACCCCGCTCCTGTCACACTTGCTCCAACCAATATTAATTCTCTATCAAGCACCCCTGTCATTTCCACTTCTATCTGCTCATCTGCCTCGACTCCTACCAGCTCTGTCCGTCCACAACTTCCACGAAATCGTTTTCCTTCGCGCGATTGCTATATAATCATATCAAACTTAAAGCTTTCCGAATCTGCTTCTCCACAATCTCGCCTCGATGATGATGTATCTTCTTTCAGGTGTATCCTAGCAACCATTCTTCCTGATGATAACCCATCCCTCTTCAATAATATCGATCCTGTATCCTTTATTCGTTTAAACAAATCCACTAAATCCAATCATCTCAGTCCTCCACTCTTAAAAATCATTTTCCGACATAGTTCACATGCCTCTTCTGTACTCTCCCAACGCTTTAAACTTCTTACCACTTCATCTACTTGCCGTATCTTTCCTGACCGCTCCCCTTCTGATATTGCCCAGCTCAATTTAGCTCGCATTGAGAAACATCGACGTGAAACAAACGGCGAGTCATCCTTATCTATACGTCAAATCAACGGAAATTTTCACATTGTACACACAAGGCCAAAAATTCGATGGCGTCCCATCTCTCCCCCTTGTCTTCTTCGCTAGTCAATCTCGCTCCTAAGCATACTTTTCGTCTTAGTCTATTCAACACTCGCTCCATTCATCATAAAGCTGATATGCTTATCGATATCTTCGATCAATTATCTATCGATATTCTCTGCATTACCGAATCATGGCACTCTGACTCCGACGATCTTGCTATTCGTCGTCTATGTCGCTCTGGTTGTTACCTAGTTGAATCAGCTCGTCCAATGGCCTCTCATACATCTACTGCTCTTAACCATGGCGGTATAGTAGCCATTGCTCGTCACCGAATGTCTTTACGTAAAATTAACGTTAACATCCGTTACACTTCGTTCGAATTACTCATATGCAGATTATCAACTCCTTTCCCTCTGGAACTTGTGATTGTATACCGTCCAGGTTCAGTTGCCCCATCACGTATCTTCTTTAACGACCTTGCAGATCTAATGTCTCACTGTTTATTGTCTTATACTCCTTCTTTTGTTCTTAGTGACTTTAACATTCGTCTTGATCGCCCGTCTGACTCTGACTCTATCACTTTAACTAATATTTTTTCTGATTTTAACTATAAATTACTTTCAACAAGCTTAACTCATATTCTCGGCGGTGCTCTCGACATCATTGCTGTTCCTAACTGCTTCAATGACTATACCTCCTTGTCAATTACTGATCCTGGTTTGTCCGATCATTTCCTTGTCACTCTTACTCTTACTCGTCCCCATCCTCCTTCTCCGCCTTTACCATTATCTACACCAAGTCGACCCTGGAAGCTTCTCTATATCCCTATTCTCTGCACAGCCTTACTCAATTCTTCACTCTTTTCACTTCCTCTTAACTATCTCTCTCCCGATGATCTCTGCATTCTGTTTGATTCTGAACTTATGACTATCATCAATAACCTTCTGCCTAGTCGATTCCAACTTTCTCAGCGCTTGCGCCATGCTCCCTTGTCCGATTCTGACTGTAGTCTTTCTAAGCGTCGACTTCGTCACTCTTTTCGTGTATATAATCGCTTTCTTAAACGTTATCCCAACTCACTCCCTCCAAATCTCCATGATTCCTACTTTTCTCTACGCTGTTCACATCTCATTCTTTGTTTTCAATTAATAGCATTCATTGTTTTCAATTAATTCTAGATTATGAGTGCATATATAAACATTTATTTTATCAAAACTAAGACTTTTGCAATTGCATACTGTATATATGTCTATATTATATAATAATTATAATAACATGTTTATTATTATAATAAAATTTAATTTAATTTTTAATTTTATCAAATATATAATCTTTCCAAATATTTATCTTAGATATATTCGAGCTTTTACTATTAATCAGCTTGCCAAAGTAAGCATTCAAGTTATTATTTAACGTATTGTAAATTTTATTTCTATTGTTATTATTATTTAATATTTGCCGTTTTGATAGCAGCTTTCTTAATTCACAATTTTCAATTAATTCAAGGTTATGGGTACATATTTGTTCATTTATTTTATCAAAACTAAGACTTTTACAATTGCATTATGTTTCCATTATGTTTCTAATATTATCGTTACATATTGATTTTAATTCTTTATTATAATTACAAATTTTTCGTCCTAATGACAGTAACAGCTTATACCTTATTTTAGGAATATATTTACTTAATTATAAAAATATTTAAACTTATATATTCTTTTGCCGTTTATCTTGTATGGAAACGGTCGGTTCTCAATGTACGCGTTCTCCATTTCGCACGGTTGTGGTCAGATCTGGGTACAATCGAGCAGCTTGTATATCCTTTTGTATTACGTCGAGCCATCGCTTATTTGGGCGTCTTTGCGAAAGTTTACCACGTACCGCTGTTGAATCTCGTCGTTGAGCACATGCTTGAGGTGAGTTACTCCACTCGTCCATTTCAGCATCTTAGTCTCCATGACAGTGATTTTCGGCTATCTTGGTAATTGGCCAGAATTCGGCACCATATTAGTCGACAGGACGGATTAATGAGTTTATAAGAACGTTTTCATTAAGTTGAGATTAAATATTAAAATTAAATTTGAATTATGTATTAATAATTATATATTATTAATATTTAGTAACATAATAGCATATATAATATGTATATATACTAATATATAATTATATTGGTGAATGGTTTTAGGGCCAAACCCAGCCAAAAAACGTTAAAAACGTTTAAGATTTTGTTATCAATATTTCTTCCACCAATTGTGGAAGAAATATTTCACCAATTGGTGGAATAAACAATATCCACTAATTGTAGAAGAAAATTTATAACTGTTCTAGCAAATTACAACTTATCCTGACGATGTCCACAATTGGTGGAAGAAATATTGATAACAAAATCTTAAACGTTTTTTGGGTGGGTTTGGCCCTAAAACCATTCACAAATATTTCAACCCAGCATGTGTCATTCCGATTCAATATAATTATATGTTATAATTTTCTAGTTTTTATTTAAATTGATTGACATATATCTAAATATTCTGTACTATTTTCAGACATATATTCCATTGATATGTGCGATTGGTGGAAATCGTCTGCACTTACGAAGAGTCTAAATAACGGCGGAAGTAATAGAGTTAAGGTTTTACCGCTTAAACTTGCAAGGTAATTTGAAATATTACAAAATATTAAAATATTTTGTCATAACAAACTTGAATCTCAACTTTGAATGCTATTGCTATGATTTTCAAACTAGATCAGTGAAAGAAAACTAAATTAAACATTATTTAGAATTCCACAAGACAATGCTACATGCTCAAAAAATATAATCGTTCAACTTATAGTTTTATTGCAATTTTAGTCAACTCTTCATTGGGTGACAATTTCAATTGTCACCCATTTTTCTATCAGTTTACAATGTTATACTGTAACATTGAAATAATCCACAATTACCAACGTTTTTTAATAAAAAAATGGTTCAATTGTTCGCGTAGGTACAAATCTAATTTGTAATTAAAATGCACTTAGAAAATTAAAATTATAAGATTTTGAATTACATTATTTATATGCAGATGCTTTCTTATTTGGTTATTTGCTCACTTAAATTTAAAATAGAAATTTGGTATTATTTAATTTCTTAATATTTGAAATATTGTTTTTAATTAATAAAATAAATAAACAATCAAGAATTAAACCAAATTTAAGAGATGATTTATCTATAAATAGGCAACTTTTTATATAATCCATATTATATTAATCCGATTAAATGCAAGACAAGAAATCAACAAAAAATAAAAAAAGTACCAAAAAAGATATATCATTTCAAAAGTAATTAACAAAATAAATGATTTATTTGTTCTAAAGAAATCATTTGCAAATTGTTTGATTACAAATTAATTTTATAGGCAATTAGAAATATTAAAACAACTTTTAAGAAAGTTGTTTTCTTTTAAAAGTTGTTTCAACAACTTCTCAGAGAAGATTTTTGGATTAAAACGCTTAATTCCATGTACCCATTAGGATTGAATGACGTGGTACAAGGAATTGACAGAAGTAGTATAGTACATAATAAACAACTATATTATAATAATCCGGTTAAACGCAAACCAAGAAGTCATGGTGATAAAAGGAATAGGAAAAATAGAGTTAAAAATATTAAAAAAGATATGTATATAAATGACCAATTAGAAATATTAAAACAATTTTTAAGAGATAATAAGCTAAAAGAATTTTATGTATAAGTTTTTCTAAAGAAATCAATTGTTCAATAAATCAAAGATTAATTAACGAATATGATAGGTTGAGTTGTATAATAGGCAGTTATTGTAATATAAAATACTAAAATCGTACAATAATTTTTTTTATTAATAATTTTTTATTGAAATTTATAAGGTCTATGAGTTCCCTCAAATGGTCCCGTTTGAAAAGAAGTGTTAAGAGTTAAAAAAATACCAAAGTTCATAATGTCTGTTTAAGCCGGATTTGATCGACTAGATATTAGAGCCCGATGGCATGCAGAGCATGAATGCATTATTGAAAAGGTAAAGTGTCGCTTCAATCGTATTAGTGTTTCCGCGTAATCGTGTGAGTGCGCCGAAGTTTTCCTCGGGCAATTGATCTAAGTAATGATACAACACTAGCCCCCATACCAGCCGACTTAGAAAAAACAAGCGGCACGAAACTGCCATGCTCTATCAGTTCTATTCGCTCTCCATACTTTGATCTCTTGCGTGCTTCGTTGAACTCGAAGGCGGATCGAAGACTGTCATTTGAGTACGATTGAGCTAGTGTGAAGAATAACGTGACGTCAAAAACGTCCGCTTATAACGCAACCCAGAACAAATAATGTCTAATCTTGCTTGGTCATCTTTCGTAAGCCATGTCGTCAGGGACGACGATTAGTTGTGGTGCGCATTCTTCGCAGTGTGAATTTTTTACGATATGTTGCGAGATAATGTTTCTAACAGCATCATGCCGGATAGAAGGCAAGGCACCGTTCTTGCATGATAGAAAATGGGCGATATTTAGTGGTGCGCGGCAAATACAATTGTCGTTTTTGAGGGAGGGATCAACATGACCGTATCGAGCGTTTAGGGCATCTCTAAATTCTTTTGTTGATAGATAAAACCCTTCATGGGCTAAAGGAATTGCTCTTGGCCACGATGAGGCTCCATTACGGGCTGCGTGCGCGATCAGGTTATTCGTCGATGGTGTATCTAGATTGGATAGCCCGGAAATACGTTCTTGATGTGCTTGAACTCTAAGTTGGGTCATTGCACGCAGCGTCGTTATTTGTTTGTCTCTCAGGTCATCACCAATAAGGCCTGAATCGTAAGTTGAGACAAGCATCTGCGAGGATACTTGTATCAATTTTGATGTGAATTCGAGGTGGGTGATTCCCAAACCACCTAATTTTAATGGAGAGCACATCATTGCTATCCAATCGTCATTTAGGTTCCACATAGCGACCCTAGGTAGTAATTGCTGAGTAAGTGTATTTATCATATCAGTCCATACAGTCTCAGAGCACTCACAAGTGCGTATTATATGCGTCCACTTATATTGAACAGCGTAAGTTAGTCCAACAAAAGCGACGTGCGGATCAGCGTTAGCTACAATAGACAGACGTTTGAGCATCGAAATCCAATTTGCTAACAGTTCAGCTACGGATATGTTTTCAAATTCGCTGGAGCCAATGGGCGTGCCGAGTCTTTTAATGCCATCGGTGGATATTTTGATGTTAGGGTCAGGAAATTCAAATTGGTCGATAGAGCGGTGTGATAAAATCTGGGACTTTTTCGCATTAACATAGTAACAGTATTGGATCAATGCGAGAAGTGGTACGGAGTTTAGGGCAAAGTCTGCCATTGCGAAAGGATCGCCTTGAGTAAATCCTTCAGTAGAGAACATATTGTGGGACCCTACTGCTAGTTGCGATGGAGTTAGTAGATGTTGCGAAGGGAACAGCATAGCGACGTACACGTATTCAATGTTGTAGCGCTACAGATCGATTTGTTTGATTGAAAGCGTTGTTTGTGTCAATCGTCAATATGCAGGGGTTGTTTCGTCGATGAAACTCTTTTTCTTAACGAGCATATCGCAGCCTCTATTCCGCCTCTTCGTGAAGCCGCCAATTGCGTGCATCCAACGACGTCTTGTATGTCTTTGCGTGTGAAATCCAAAATTACTCTGCTTATGATACGTCTAACGGTGTTGCAAATTCCAATTGGTCGAATTCCATCGGATTTTTTTACTAGCGCAACTAGACGGCATGCGGTGAAAGCATTTAGAGTGCCGGGGCATATTTTTCTGTCGCGATATATATTGCAAAGTTGGTGATTGCCTTTGCAAGCTTCACAGATTGAGTCCCAAAAGTCTGTAAGCATGTGAAACCACGCTTGGGAGTCTAGACCTGAAGGTCCAGAACTCCCTTTAATCGTCTTACTCGATCTAATGATATGGGTTTCATCCAGTGCATAAAATCGACATGTGTGATGAGGTTTGAAGCCAGGAAACGGTAACGACAGAAGAGCGTCTTGCTCTGGAGGCTTTGTATCAGGGTGTAGCGTCTGAAGGATTGACAAAACTGTTGTGCCATCAATAATATCGTTTGGTTGTAGGAAATGTACCTCAAATGTTTCATCGAGAATAGCTGTACTAGCACTGATGCTGTCCTTCGTCAGTAGGTTTTGATACTGTTTAACCTAGTCAATAGGCTTCTGTGGACGGCGAAGTTCGAGATTGTTTTGTAGATAAAACGCTTCGCGGTAAAGAGCATCGAAATCGTTGTTTCACCATTCGATTAATCTGCGTTCAAGAGTTTTACGAATAAGTGTGACTTTTCGTGTAAGTATTCTTTGTAATACTAGTTGAGAAAAAGGAAAACATTTCAAAGTAACGATTGTGTATCGGATTTAGCTTCCGTCGATTTCTGATAAAAGTCGGCTATAATCTCAACAATGGTGTTGCTTGCAAAGCATCGTATGAGAGTTATAAGATTAGGTCATTAGTGGATAACAGCTTCAAACAAGTCATCGGCTGTTTCGAAATTTCTGCTTGGATGAGGAGTAAATAGAGTAAAGTTGGGTTGATTCTTTGACCTCAATTGATTAGCATATCGGGACTGATCAAACTGCGTTATAGGCAGGTCGACTACTCGTTGATTCTTTGTTTCTGATATGTCATGAATATCTACATGCGATAGTTTATTAAAGCGAAACACGGCAGAGGAATTAGTGCATGGGTTTTTGGCCTTCAGCATTTACAACTCTTGCACTTGGAAAATTGACCATAGCAGGTGCAACATTTGAAAGAAGAAGATGGTGCACCGCGTGGCATTCAGTTGTTGTGTTGTAATTTGGTAATATTGTGTATTTTATCTTGTATGTACTTAACATACAAGAATTATTTAACATATAGAATTATTTAACCAAGGACAATAAATATATAGATAATATAAATATAGGTAGACTTTTAAATAATTCTTAAAGTAAAGAAATTCTAGGATCAGATTTAAGTAAATATATTCCTAAAATAAGGTATAAGTTTTTACCTATAAGTTATTAGGTATAAGTTATTAGGACGAAAAATTTGTAATTATAAATTTGTAATTGCAACAATATTTAATGATATTGACTTTCTTCAAAATCATTTAAATAATTTAATTGATACATACTTTAAACTAGGTTACTATAAAAATAACATCAAGTAGAAAATGGTAAAATATATAAATCAACACAATAATATAAAGAATAAATTTAAACTCTTAAGTGGCAAATTTTTATGGATGGATAATAAATAATATACTTTGTATTAGAATAAGATACTAGATAGTTTTATCAGAGGAAATACATCATTAGTATGTATTTGGCCCCACTGCTATGTTGGGTAGAGGAGTTAGGTGTCGAAACCTGATATCATAGCAGTTCCTCCTGATGACCTCTAATTCTTATTCTGATACAACGTCTGTTATTTATTAGTCAATTCATAAAAATGACGTTTATTTTAAATTTTATTTTTTATTTTTATTTTTTAACTTGATTAAAATTATAGAAAATCTTAAAACAATTATTTATTTTATTATTAAATTATTACTTTTTGATTTAGCATTATTATGTTTTGTTTAGTTTTTAATTATATTAAATACGTAGACTCAGTTAGCTGATTTGATTTCTACAACGCCTTTAAGTGCTTGAGCAGAGATGCAATCCTGCGCTGTTTCGCTCGCGAAATACCGCATATTTTACCGGTTGTTCCACTTTGTTAGACCTACAGGGTTACTATTTGGCAACAAACGAATTCTCTTGGCGGAAGGCTTTCAGTAAGGAGACCTTATTGGGCCCTATACTATTTTGCCTCACCGTCAACAGCTTTGCACATAGCTTAAAATCCAGTATAAACATACGGTACCTCGACGACTGCGTCCTGGGTGGCAAGGTAAAGAACATTCTGATTTGATAATAAAGAATTGAAATCAATCTGTAACGATAATATTAGAAACATTATAGAAACAGAATGCAATTGCAAAAGTCTTAATTTTGATAAAGAAAATGAACATATATGCACTCATAATCATTAAGGAAAATGCTATGATAAGAATAAAAATAAATTTTACAATTCATTATTCTATTACTTAAATCTTACTTTGGTAAGCTGATAAATAGTGGAAGCTTAAATAAATCTAAGATAAACATTTTGATTATATTTTTGATAAAATTAAAAATAAAATGAAAATAACAAACAATTATAAAAGGAAAGATAAAATTAATAAAGATATGTATAAAGAACTTACTAAATCAAAGCATAACTATATAATAACAACTATTGATAAAGCTAGTAATAACTTTGTCTTCATATGCAAAAAGCTTTATTATGATATACTAATGAAAGAGGTTAATTCTAATGATTTAAATGTAAATCCAACATATGAACGTAGTGAGTTAAGTTTAGAAACAATTATTACAAGTCACTGTTCTATAATGGATAAAAAGGGTATAAAGGTTGAATCAGATAATAAAACTATACCTATATTATATTGGAATCCAAAATTACATAAAAATCCAATAAAACCTAGGTTCATATGTAGTGCGTTTAAATGTATATTAAAACCACTTTCTGTCTATATGAATAAAATACTTAAAGTAATTAAAGCACATTTTAAAAAATATTGCAAGGTAATCGAAATTAATACTGGTATAAAACACTATTTCAGTATTAATTCTACAAAAGAATTTTTAGAACAGACAAAAGAAATAAATTTTCAGAATATAAATACATACGATTTTTTACGCAAAAAAATAAAAATTTATTAATTTAATATTCAGAAATATATATATATATATATATATATATATTTATATAATTATATAATTTATATTTTATATATTATATATAAAATATAAAAATATTGGAATCCATAATTACATAAAATATTTATTTACAAAATTTATTATTCTAAAATTTATTTTAATGTGAAGTACAACATTTGTTGCATTTTCAATATTTGTACAGTTTTGTTCTGGGAAGATATATCTATATATATCTATATAATATAATATAATATGATATAATATAAATACGAATCAGAATTTGAATCATAATTTAATGATTTAAAAATTATTCCGCTTTAGAGTTTAAATTTATTTTTATATTTGATTATTTTCTATTTGATTTGATTTTCTTTTCTTTTATTAAAAAAGAAAGCCTATTTTCTATTTGATTTTTTTATTTTTATTTTTTTCAGTAATGATCTTTATCATTACTGAAAAAATCCTAAAATATGATGTAATATGGTAATTGTAATTTTTTCACGCAAGAAACTAAAATCACTACGTTCATATATTGCATTTACATTTAAATCATTAAAATGTAATCATTAATTTATCGCTAATGATTTTAAATTTATTCTTTATATTTTACTATTTATATATTTTACTATTTTCTGTTTGATTTTATTTTTATAGTAACCTAGTTTAAAATATGTATCTATTAAATTATTTAAATGATTTTGAAGAAAGCCAATATCATTACATATTGCTGCAATTCTTAAAATTTAATTATTTAATGTATTATATTTTATAAAAAAAATTTTGTAACATCTGATGCCAACAGAGGTTAGCGAAATATCAATAAAAAGTTTACTCTTTACTTCAGCTCCAATAAGACAGTTTGAAATATGCATCTATTAAATTATTTAAATGATTTGAAAAAAAAAACCAATATCGTTACAAATTGTTGCAATTCTTAAAATTTCATTATTTAATGTTTTATATTTTATATTACATGGTGTGCATAAAAGCTCAGGCAAAAATATGTTTCTTGTAAATTTAAATATGTCATCTTTACGATATAAATTAATAGTAGTTTTAGTTGATGTTAATTTAATGTTCATATCTAGATATACACCTTCTTTATCATTAATATTGGTTTTGTTAAGAATAAGGCTTTCTGGATAAATTTGTTCACTAATTGAATAAAAATTGCTAGAATTAAATAGACATATATCATCAATATATCGAAACATCTATTTCATATCTTTATATAATTTAGATTTATTTTTATGCGGTTATGAACAAATTCATATTCTATAGAGCTTAAAAATAAGTCGGCTATAATTGGGATACTATTACCTCCCATTGGAACACCTTTTATTTGTCTAAATATAGATGTCCCTATTTTTAAATAATTTTGATTTATCAAAATATTTAAGGATTCTATTAATTCAATTTTAGCCAAATATTTATATTTACTCGGTTTAATTTTTGTTAGATATGCGTTATGTATATATTTTTCCGAATATAAGATTAATTATTATTTTTAATGCATCTTTAATATCTGCTAAATCTAAATTTTTATAAAACGTACCAAAATATTTCACTATTTTCTGTTTAATTTTATTTTTATAGTAACCTACTTTGAAACATATCTATTAAATTATTTAAATGATTTTGAAGAAAACCAATATCGCATTGAAATCGTCTTGTTGGTAGTCGGTTTAATTTCATTTTGTTGAGATATTTCCGGACCTCTTCGACTAACTTGTATTTTAGCTGGCTACATAATAGCTTCAGCTATTAGGTTGCATTACGACAGACAACTCCACAGGACGGGACTCATCAGTGGACGTTCCTGTATCATCGTTGTTTTGTCCCTCAGCATGCACTATATTGACGATAAACATGGTGGTCCTCCACCATGTTTATCATTACAATATCATTACAAATTGTTGCAATTCCTTAAATTTCATTGTTTAATGTATTATTTTTTATGTTATATTATATTTGAAGAATGCCAATATCATTACATATCGTTGCAATTCTATTCAATGATATTAAATATTATATGGTATATATTATATTATATTATTATATTATATTTAATATATTATATTTAATATATTATATTTAATATTATATTACATTCATCTGGCATGAATGTTCATGCCAGATCTATTTGTAAATTTAAAATTGTCCTCTTTACGATATAAAGTAATGATAGTTTTTATTTATATTAATTTAATGTTCCTTTCTAAATGTACCTTCTTTATCATCAATAATTTTTTATATCATATCGATGTCCCTTTTTAGATAATTTTGATTTATTAAAATATTTAAGGCTTTTATTAATTAAATTTTGTGATTAAATAAATAAGATTTAAACTTTAAGCTTTTTAGAGTTATAAGTCAGATATAACTGACTATAGTCAGTTATGTAGTTGGCTATATAAGTCACGTTTGTGTCATTCCATAAAAGTGAGTATACTGTTATCCTTTGTATTACGAGCTCTCATTGCTAATATCTCATTAGATATCTCATCACTCACATTAAATCGTCATTGAAGAAACTTATTCTCTAAATTAGCAATAAGCAATAATAACGATTAAATAATTTTCACATGTAATGATGTATTTATTGATATCTTAGTAAATCATCTCAGTATAATTTGATTCAATTTACGTCAGGTATCTCATGCGAGTTCGAAAAAGCAAAAGAGGTACATTTATTCATCTTTTGCTCTCATATGTTTTGTTATTTATTCAGGTTAGTTTTGATAAGCTTTGGAAAGATGAAAAGACAAGCACAACGAAAGAGAAAAATGAAGACCGAAGACATGCGACTAGCAGAAAAGACGACGACGAATCATTTAAACTGACATATATAAACTTGAGTGATAAGAAAAGGAAGTAATGATAAATTATCGTATAAAATATATGATATTAACAAAATGCATAATACTATATTATAATACCATATTTAATATAAATAATATATTTTATAATATCAATGTAATAACTTTAACGTAATATAGTATTTTATAACATATAAAATACTCAAAAATATATTAATATAGTGATTTATGTATTATATATAACTTTGTAGTTTAAGTGACTTTTACCACACAATAGAGTTGTTAATAGTAAATCAGATTTATATGCCGAATATGATCTACCTATTATTTGTTAAAGATATTAGTGATTTGCTAAAATGCTTAATATACCAAAAACACATTTTGATATAAATAATTCATATCTATACATTTGGTAACAATAGTCATTCGTTACATTTTGTATGAGATCGAAAAATTTATTTAATGCTGTCAAGTGCTTGTTCCTTATGAGTTTATACAATCAAATAAGTCTCTTTGATTGAACTATTTTACAGACCAATTGATCAAGTAAAATATCACGTAGTTGACATCACTTTTTAATTTGTTGGAATGGCTGCTTAACGCGGACTTAGCTGTCTTCCATGAGTAAAATGCAAACATCAATATTGCTCAAGTAATATTATTCTTGAAGTTTACTTTAGATGCAAGCGAATTTTTAAAACGCAGTGTTGAGAGATAACGAATGGTTTTGTATTAAATATTATTTCAAATAAGATATTATATGCTTGTTCTTGTTTATCAGCTTTCTTTAGTTTCAATTTATCTGGATGATGCCTTGTGTTCATTATAAAGACACACTATCAATATTTTTATGATTTCGATCTCAAAACAATAATCTCAAATTTGACAAAATCTATATTTTAATTACTTATAAACTTTTAGTGATATCAGTTTGATTTCTATAATTTACATACATATTGATTACAAAAATACAATAAATCAATCAGATCAGCTAACTGAGCCTATGTATTTTATATGAGTTAAATAATTAAATAATTAATAATTAAATAATTTTTAATAATTAGAAATAATAAATAATTATATAAGATTTTATACAATTTATAATTTTTATACATTGATTATATAGGTGTATTTAACTCTAACAATTTTTATTCAATAAGCGAACAAATTTATCCAGGTATCCTCATTCTTGATAAAACCAATATTAATGATAAAGAAGGTGTATGTCTAGATATAAACATTTAATTAACATAAATTTAAACCACTTTTAATTTATATCGTAAAGATGGCATACTTAAATTTACACGAAACATATTTTTGCATGAGCATTCATGCATACCTTATAATATAAAATATAATACATTAAATAATGAAATTTTAAGAATTGCAACAATATGTAATGATATTGGCTTTCTTCAAAATCATTTAAATAATTTAATAGATACATATTTTAAACTAGGTTACTATAAAAATAACATCAAGCAGAAAATAGTAAAATATATGATTGCGTACATAATTCACGCGGAATGGTCTCATACTCTTTCTTGAAATCGATATTTAGCAGCTGACATTTTTCTGGCTTTTTTATTAGGTATTTTATTAAGTTCTTATTTTAATAAATAAATTATTAGCATGTATTTGGCCATGCTGCTATATTGGGTAAAGGAACAGGGGCAGAAAGCTGATAGCATAACAATTCCTCCTGATGACCTCTTATCCTTATTCTTATACATCGTCTGTTATTTATTAGTCAATTCATAAAAATTGATTTTTATTTCTAATTTCGGTTTATAAATCATCTTAATATAAATTATATAAAATCTTATAACAATTATTTATTATTAATTAATTTTTTATTATTTAACTATTTAACTTTTTTTGCATTATTTTTAATTTGCAATATAAAATACGTAGAGTCAGATGTTTTATTATTGTCTTACATTTTTATACTCTTAAGCTTACAGTGAAATCTAGTAATTGCAGAACAAAAAACCATCACGTAGATGGTTAACAAAATACGTAGACTCATAAATATTTAAAATTAAAATCTCAAATAAAAATTCATTTTTATGAATTGACTAATTCATAAAAATGAATACAGACAATGTATTAGTATAAGTATTAGAAATCATCATGAGAAACTGCTATGTAATCAGGTTTCGGCTTCTATTCCTTGATTCAACATACCTTGACTTGGTTTTCTTCGTATCTATCCGATCGATCATTTTCCGTCTATTCTAATTCAATGTGTTCGCCTTTATCTTCTCTCTCTTGTGGTGTTCCTCAAGGTTCAGTACTTGGGCATATTCTCATTACGCTTCTTCTCGGAGATTTATTTTGTATAACTAATAAATTCTGCTTCAGGGTAATGCAGTACGCTGATGATATACTTTTTTATTCTCATTCGTCTCCTCATTCCCTAAGCCAACTTTTCATATCCACGTCTAATTGTCTTCGTGCTCTGTCAGAACATCTAATAATCAATTCTCCGATTACCTAATTTCAAAAACTATTTCTTTAATCGATTTGATCATCGTCCTTCAACAAACTTGTTGTATCTCGTCTGTTCGTATCCATGAGCTCTTTTACCTACTTGCGGTATCTGAAGATGATGTATCTTGCCTTCTTATTTCGTTAACTTGTAAGTCCTCTCCTGCCGATCCCATCCCTACTCGAATTCTCAAATTGCTGTCAACAGACTTCACACCTTTCCTTACCAGCCTCTTTAACTCGTCAATTGTGAATGGAATATTTCCCGTTCTTTGAAAAATGTCCATTGTTCGTCCCCTACTTAAAAAGCCCTCTCTTGACCCCTCTCATCCTTCATCTTATCGCTCAATATCAACTCTACCAACCTTATCTAAAATTCTTAAACACCTTGTCTTAGATCAGATAAACAAGTATCTCTCTTCATCTCAGCTCTACCCTTCTTTTCAATTGGCTTTCCACTCCAATCATTCCACCGAACTAGCATGTCATAAAGTATTTTCTGATCTGCTCTCCGCTCGTGACAAAGTACTTTGTAGTGTGGTAATATCGCTCTATCTTTCATCTGCATTCGACATTGTCGATCACAAAATCCTTCTTTCTCGTCTTTGCCATCATTATGGATTATCTTCATTTACCTTGGCTTGGTTCTCTTCATATCTCTCCGATCGATCATTTTTCGTCCATTCCAATTCAATGTGTTCGCCTTTATCTTCTCTCTTGTGGTGTTCCTCAAGGTCCAGTACTTGGGCATATTCTCATTACGCTTCTTCTCGGAGATTTATCTTGTATAACTTATAAATTCTGCTTAAGGGTAATGCAGTACACTGATGATATACTTCTTTATTCTCATTCGTCTCCTCATTCCCTAAGCCAACTTTTCGTATCCGCATCTAATTGTCTTCGTGCTCTATCAGAACATCTAATTTATTTGCGTATGTCTCTAAATCCTACGAAATATAATGTGTTATGGGCTTTACCCTTTTCCGTTTCTGGATCTCCTCCTTCTCTAGATAGATCACAATTTTTCCTGATGTAGATAAACTAGTATTTCTAGGCGTTCGTTTTGACAATAACCTGCATCTCGATCCCTTCATTCGTAATAAAACTAGATCTTTAAATATTATTCTCCGTGATATTCGTCTTGTCAAAAATTCTCTAGACTTTAGTTCTTGCGAATATCTTACCACCTCCCATCTTTTCCAGCGTGTTGATTACTGTCTTAACCTTATCGTCTTCTCTTCAACGTCATTCCTTTAACCTCTTCAGCGCCTCATTCACACTGCTATGCGTATCCTCTTTCGACTTCGTAAATACGATCATGTCTTCTTCTATTTATCAAAACTTGGATGGTTAAGTATTGAAAACCGTGTTCGTTTTCGTCTACTTTGCCTAACTTATCGCATTCTCCATTGTAATTATCCTTCTAATCTTTATCTGTCAAATCTAAGTGAATCTCGCTCTATTTCTACTCACCTACGTTCCTTTGCTTCTCTTATGATACACTTACATCTTCACTTAACCAACTTTGACCGTCGATCTCTACATATCGCTGCTCCTCTACTTTAAAATTCTCTACATGATCACCTGCGAGCTTCATCCTTACTCTCTTACTTCAAAAAGCAACTACGTTCAATGCTTCTAAGTGCTTAACTATTGTTTTCTATATGTTTCGCTTTTGTGGATTGGGAAGCACACAGTCTTTGTGCATTTGCCACATTAAAAAACTTTTCCAGCATTTCAGCGGTGCCCAATACATGCTAAGTTTTGAAAATAGTTATATTTATATTATATGAATAAAATACATAAATACATGATTATAACTATTTTCATAATTACATGAGCGTAGTTTCAATATGAATTCTTGTTATGAAATTATAAAATTTTTGACTGAGGTCAACTCTTCATCACTTATATTTGCACTCATTAATATCTTTTGATATCGACAAAATAAACAATAGCAACATATGAACGTAGTGATTTTAGTTTTTTGCATGAAAATTCATGCATTCCATAAAGTTGACTTTAATTATCTAGCGTATATAATAGGTTTCGTATCGGCGAAATCCATTTAAGTCAATTACAATAACATGATCCTGCATATACATCAAATAATGAAATTTTAAGAATTGCAACAATATGTAATGATATTGGCTTTCTTCAAAATCATTTAAATAATTTAATAGATGCATATTTTAAACTAGGTTACTATAAAAATAACATCAAGCAGAAAATAGTAAAATATATAAATGAGGTCAATATATATTGACCTAATATATATACTTATATATCAGTATAATATATATACTGAGGTCAACTCTTTATCACTTATATTTGCACTCATTAATATCTTTTGATATCAAAATTTTTATAGATGTTAAATAATATACTTTGTATTAGAATAAGATACTTGATAATAAAATTTCATTAGAGGAACTACGCTATTAGCATGTATTTGGCCACGCTGCTATGTTGAGTTGAGGAATAGAGGTCGAAATTTGATAGCATATCAGTTTCTCTTGATAACTTCTAATCCTGATTATAATTCAATGTATGTTATTTATTAGTCAATTCATAAAAATTGACTTTTATTTTAAATTTCTATCTTTTATTTAAACCTGATATAAATTATATAAAATCTCATAACAATTATTTATTATTTATAATTATTTAATTATTTTATTTTTATAAATCATTATTTTATATTTATATATAATTTAATTAGTTACCTAATGTGATTTGTTAAGCTTTTAATCCGAAACAATTATGGTTCACAGTCCATAAAATTTACGATTTCATTTTTACTAGATGTATTCTGTAATTTGTAAATTACAAATTACAGTTGTTTAGATTTAAAGGCGTACCGGAGGCTGGAGTAAACGATAACTCGTCATTTTATGTATTACGTATGGTTGAAGGGAAATATATGGAAGCATATCCTCTAAACAATTGGTTATCATATTCTCCAACAAACAATTTCAAAACTCTGGACTACGATCAAGCTCAACTAGAATACGAAAACAGAAATAAGCATTACAGTCGCTGGTATTTACGGGCTAAGCTTAATTCAGAAGAAGCTCTTTCTAACTCGATGAGTGCTGATAATGATACGGCATCTGTTGATAGCAAACAGCGATCCGAAACAGCAAATGCGGCACTTGCTGCTAAAACGACAATAAACAAATCAAATTCAAAATTAGTATGTTTGTTAGGTTCCTGTTGACTTAGTCCATTAGTTCAGCTTTATTTTTCTAAATTAACTAAATTCAAATATTTTTATTTGTACAAAAAATTTCATAATTCGTAACTTGCGCCAGATGATTTTTGTTTTAAGATTATCAATCTTCTATTATTGCAGATAATTATCAGGGTTAATAATTTTAAATTAAATTAGTTTAGATTAAATTAATAATTTTCCCCATCGTGCGGTTATTTGGCTATACAATTTCTGAAGCTACTGTGCTCAAAGTGAGAGGAAGACAACAAATCTGAATACGCATCTACATAAAGAGACAAATCGGCTTATTAATAAATATCTAATTTCAAATTTTAAAATTATTTACTTCCAATCTACTTTTATTTAAGACTTTGTCCTGAATAAATTGATTGCTTTTAAACTTTTAGTTTAGAATAAGAATGACCTTCATTAATTGAAAGCTAATGCGTATCCAAAAATTCTTGCTATGCTTTAAAACCTTATATAACTTATTGGAACTTAATATAACTGTTTTAAAGTGTTAAATAATTTTTAGAGAACATCCTAATGTTTATCCAACGATGAAATCTTTGCACTCCTTTACACAATTATCATGAAATAATGTAAAATTATTCAAGTCAATTATTTATTTTGTTCATAGAATTAATCGCTCAGTGACTTTTGTCACACGTCGTGACATTTATAATTAAACCATAATTTGCTTACTAAAAATTCAAGTATACGTACTTAAATAATGCTTATAAAAATGCGCTTATAGGCGGTTGTAGGTATTCGTTGTTTAAAAATCTACATGAAACTTGAATTAGATATATTACATTCTAATTTTTCTGTACACAGTTATTTTGAAAAATGTATTTTAGTTATTGACTGAGGCTGACGAATGGGTTGATTCCGACAATGATGATTATTCGGAAATAAACAACGAACGCGTCAAAGAAAGCGTTGAAAATGATGCTAATTCTCATTTAAAAATTCCGAAAAAGGCAAAGTCAAAGGCAAATTTTAAAAAAGCATTGATGTCAAAAGAGTTAGGAACAAGAACTGGACGATTCCGAAGACCAGCTGATAAGGTAAATTCAGAATCCGAATTTACAGAAGAATCCGACGATGGAGATAGAGACGCAGATGAGTTTGATTACTCTGACGATTCATCTAGCGCGTATGTGTTTATGTCTTTTTTATATAATAGAAAAGTAATATTCACTAAAGCAAATCTAAAAAGAAATAGATTTTAATTAATAAAATTAATTAAAATACGAAGAAATCGACAGTATCATTTATAAGATTCAAATATTGATCAAATAAATATGAATCAAGTAAAGATTTGATTATTAAAATAATCTTTACTTTTAATCAAGTAAATATTATTGTTAAAATTAATCAATCCATTTACAAATTTTTACTGTTTTAGTAATAAAAATTTATAATAAATTTTTATTGAATGCAGTTTGAGATAACTCATAAAAAGTCAGAACAGCCGTTGTATCAGAATAAAAATTAGAGGTCATCAGGAGGAACTGCTATGCTATCAGGTTTCGGCCCCTAACTCCTCTACCCAACATAGCAGCGGGGCCAAATACGTGCTAAGGACGTATTTCCTCTGATAAAACTATCTAGTATCTTATTCTAATACAAAGTATATTATTTATTATCCATCCATAAAAATTTGCCACTTAAGAAGTTTAAATTTATTCTTTATATTATTGTGTTGATTTATATATTTTACTATTTTCTGCTTGATGTTATTTTTATAGTAACCTAGTTTAAAATATGTATCTATTAAATTATTTAAATGATTTTGAAGAAAGCCAATATCATTACATATTGTTACAATTCTTAAAATTTCATTATTTAATGTATTATATTTTATAAAAAAAAATGTTTAACATCTGATGCCAACAGAGGTTAGCGAAATATCAATAAAAAGTTTACTCTTTACTCTAGCTCCAATAAGTCTCTATCAATATTGGATTATTATCAACTAATGTTTTTATATTTAATGCTTCTCCTACAGTACTCTATTAAGCTTAATAATAAGTCATTTATAATTGGGCTATTATAACCTCCCATTGGAACACCTTTAATTTGTCTAAATATAGATAATATAGATAATATAGATAAATATAGATAATATAGATAATATCTATATTTGTCTAAATATAGATACTTTTAAATAATTTTGATTTATCAAAATATTTAAGGATTCTATTAATTTAATTTTATCCATATATTTATATTTACTTGATGGTTTAATTTTTGTTAGATAGGCGTTATAATTATTATAACATATAAATGTATATCTTTTTCCAATATTATATTTTAAATATTTTGATAAGTAAAATCATATAATATCTTTTTCCGAATATAAGATTAATTAATTTTAATAATAATAATTTTAATTAATTTTTAATTAATACATCTAAAGAAAGTAGGAATAACCATCACTGCTGATCGATTGCTACGAAAATATATATTTTTATATTTTATATATAATATAGAAATATATATATATATATATATATATATATATATATATATATATATATATATATATATATATTATATAATTTTATATAATTATATTTTA